>JBCAUA010098552.1:0-10315 GCA_038406235.1 Peronia verruculata
TGGGGATTGGCGATGCTCCTGTTATAAGCGATTTCCTGTTATAAGCGGTCCTGTTATAAATGGTTCCGACTGTACCTCCCCTCTTGTATCCAAAATTGCACATAAAGAAAAAAAAATTATTTTGTTAGGTATGCAATGTCAGCTTTTGGGGGAAAGGAAAATTGGTGCTTTGTATCGTGAATGGCAGCTCTGTGAGAATAAAAATACATGAAGCCAGTGTCAAAGTCAGAATATAAGTCTGTATATTAAAGCATTAAAGTACATTTCAGTCTGATCTAATTGACTCACAATATGGACAAAATCAAAGATTTGGCCATCCATCAATAACAAGAACAGTTTTTGTTATTGTCATCTGAGAGATATGTCAGTAATGAGCAAATGCTGTGGTTTCAGGTTCATTCTGCTGGAAGGTAGCAGAACAGTGCATTTCTGAGGGATTTTGGCCCGACATTATCAGTACAGATTTGCACACGAGTAGCTTGGGTGGACCTGCTTATGATCTCCCATGTGTTATGACCAAACTTTTGCATCTCGGAATGCCTCTTGAGAGAGTTATTGCTGCTGTAACATCATCCCCTGCAAAAGCCATTGGTAAGTTCTATTTGATTTGGCAAAGTATCCGTCATAAAAATCCCAGTTAAAATAAAATGCGACTTGACAGCTAATTATCACTATACTGACCTGTATCAACCACATTCCATTGGAAATTTCTTGAGAAGTTGTATAGAACTGTAGCAATAAAGCAATGAATATATGTGGTTGGGGTAGCCTCCCCTCTCGACACGTTGCATAACTAACTGGATAAAATAACTTTCTTACGCACGGACAGAAAGAAAGAGGGGCAAAAATAGGCCCAAATAGACCCCCGGGTCTAGCTGCACCAGTAGGCCCAAATAGCCGGCGCCTTATCTTATACGTTTGTGTGCATTTTACTTGAAATAAGAATTTTTAAAAAAAAAATGATTTTCTGTGTCGCAGTTCCTTTCATTATGATCTCTCTGTTTCAGGAAAGCTTGGAGCAATTGGGCAGCTAGGAATAGGTATGCCAGCTGATATTACTATACTGAAGCTAGAAGATGTGTCTGCAAAACTTGAAGACAGTGGAGGAGATTTCAGAACAATAAAGAGAGCATTCGTGCCTATGGGAGTGTTTCTTGGTGGGCAGGAACAGCCTGTCAACTCACACAGAGCTTGGCCAAACCAACTGAATGCTGATGACTGTAAAACTGAGATGGTTAAACGCCTGCGTGCTGGTTCAACAACCGAGTGATTTGGAATATCGAACGGATTAATGAATTAAAAGACAGATCATATGTTAAGTGGCCAGACAGAATGAGGTGTAAGTCGTTTGAATTGAACCGAGAAACTGAGGGTTGAATGTGATGAAGGTGGCATGATACCGGCCTTTTTATGTTGCAGAAAGTAAGAAAACATTCATCTCTAAATAAGAAAACACTGTTTTTGTGGGCAGCTTACAAACATATCAGGATGTTTTGTGGTGAATACGTCGATTTATGTGTTGTACTGTTTATTTTCGCTGATTTCTCTTTCTGATTTTAGACGTTATTGTAGAACAGCCCCCGTCTCTTCAATTTGAATATCTCTGACTACAGTCTGTCTGGCTGAGAACTTTTGTTCACTCCATGGAATGGAAGTGTGTAAATTAAGGTTCTATCTGATAGAAAAAACTCAAATTGGTAGAAAATCGACATACGACTCATTTTGACTGACTGTGAGACATATGCCAGAGTTCCTCTGATATAGACAAAATTTTCCACTGGGTAACTTTCATGTTGAAACACGAGTAGTAGCAGCCATACATTTTTTTTTACTGAGAATGTTTTAGGCCAAGTCTGTTTTGTTAAACAATATTTTGCATCATAAATACAGAAATCAGTAGAAAAAGTGCATTTTACTTGCTTAATTTCAGAAGATGTCAGAATATGTCCTGACAAAGAGATGAGTACAAATCAGCTTCCATCGATTTCATGGATATGAGCATTTCTTGAAATGAGTGACTGATTAATTGTTAATACAAATTTTCATGAAATTGCAAGTCAAACAATAAATATAGGAAAAATATCTCTTTTGGCAAAATTAATTGTTCAAATGAAATATACCAAGGTGGTCCCATTATTTACTCAACATACTTTTTGATTCATTGTTTCAGTAATAGACATACATGCAGTACAGAAGGTTTCTGTGACCATGTGCTTAGGAAAACAAGCAGGGGAGGAGTTTCAGAGAAAATAAATTTGTATTGCGACGTGATTTTGTTTCCTGTAAAATATTAGCCATCCTGGAGCAAAACATTTATGGCAAGAATACAGATTTTAATTTGAATACACATTTCCCATGAAGAGTTCTTTCATGAAAACTTTATATTTACAAAACCCAAATTCCACAGATATAATAATTATGATTCCGACCAAACATTTCCAGGTGAATTGAATCCAGAGGTGGTGGTGTATATAAATTCCACTCAATGCCAACTCCACTCAATAATGCCATGTAAAATACGTGATAATCACTCGGTGAATAGATTAGGACTTGTACGGGGTCATTAATAAAGTCCATATGATGAAAGTTGAAAGTTCTTGTGATTCTGTTTTCAAAGTTCATGAAATAAACAACAGGGGCAGTTGAAGATATTGATTTGGGTGGTGGGTCTGTGATTCTTTTATTCAGACTATATAATTATATATCACTTTGATGGTAAGACAATCAGTTATCCACTTACTTGTGTATCATGTATTTTGTGCTGTTCTTTTTTTTTTTTTTTTGAGGGGAACAAATATTCTGGTATTTCATTTTGTTCCTAGTATAAATCTTTAAAAATATTTACATTTAAAATAAAAATTCTTTAGGCATTCATCTTTTTTGTTTTTTTATTGTTAAACTTCCTTTACATTGTCATGGAAATTAAAAATGTAACATAATACAATCTTGACAATATTTAGAAACCATGAGATGCTGCATGTATATACATCTTTGTCTGTGGTCATTAGTTGAAAGCTTTTATTGTACCAGTATTTGTCTTCCCACCAGAACTCTACAGTGTTACTTCAGGATAATAGCTAAGATCCTCTTTTCTTTTGGATTTTTCTCTATCTGGAGATACTTTGGAAAACAAACGACAATTGTGCCAAGATAAAATGACATACAATTTTTTTTTTTTTTTAAACAATTGACAATTTTGCCGAGATAAAATGATGTGCATTTTTTTTTTTTCCCCAGCTGAAGTTCACCCAGTCCTAATTTGGCTGGTTTTATCAGACAGATGTTTCATTACTTTCAGTCGGTAGTTTAGTTTCCCATTCCTGTCAACTGGCAAGTGAGACAATTTACCATCTCACTTATATTGCTTGTGATAAATAGGTGTATTTTACACATACTTAATCCATGTACATTTTTGAAGGAAGTGAACAGTGTTTTTGCACTGAGCAGTAAGCACAAGTGAAAATTTGAATCACAGGCATGAAGATATCATAGGGATTTTGTATCAGTAATATGTTTTGCAGCTAGCATCAGTGATGTTTGCTTTCATTTTGATTATGCAGTCATGCATGCACATGAAAATATATCTCAGCAATGAAAGTCATGACAGAAATACTGGACAAAATGTTTTAATCTTATGTCACCCATTAAAAAAAAAAAGTTTGAATGAGTCACATTTTTCACTCAGTCCTCATAGTAAAGATAAATAATGTAGTGACCTATATACAGTGATCCCTTGAATATTAAGGGAATTATATTAAAAAAAAAAACTTACAAGTGAAAATTCACAAAGTAAATGATGTCATCTATTTATGTAGTATTTTTATTTTATATGCTTTAATCCATTATAAACTCTCCCAGAATTATTATAGCCCTTTTCCATGCTGTTATAGACCCCACCTACCCTCTAAAATTCTTTCTACATTTTTTAATACGTTTTTGTATATTGTGTGTACATGAATTTTAGTGCAATAATAATTTTTATATCAAGCTGCCGAAACCCGTGATAGAGTGAAGCATCCCGTGATGTAAATTCACATATATACGTGTAGAATATAATGTAGAAAAACCTGTGATGTATTGACATAAGGGAAGGGTGCACAGCCAAATGATGAGGGATTTCTGCAGTTTCATGTACATGTACATCTTCATTCTTTGATTGATCCATAGGACAGAACTATGCTGCCCTTACAAATACGCTGCACATATAATATTGTGTGCCCCATTTGCACTGTGGATGCTGGATGTGTGAGAAATGAACAATCTTATCAATCAGTCAGACATCTCTGAACTTGTCAGATTTCTCATGAAACTTGTTCATCAGATGAGATATTCAACCTTTTTTTTTTTATGGTTTTAAGTGCAAGAGAAATGGAGTATGAAAAGCAAGTGTTAGTTTGAGAAAGAGTGGTACTGATGTGAATCCAGTTATGAATTATTATTTGTTGTTAAATATATATACTGTAGAGAGCTTTCTTGACAAATAGTCCCTAGTCTTTGTAAACAATAAGTGCCTTTTTTTTTAATGCACAGCTTTTTCAAGCCACATTATACTATACCAGCTGAGACTATAAATTAGTCATGAATCCGGTGCTCAGGTTACTCTTCCTCATTATTGTAGTATTGAAAATAATAACTTTTTATGTAATGAATTATATTTTTATAAGATTTACACATGTTACTGCACACTGTTCTAGTTTACTGCACATTTCTTGGATGTCAGATCTTGACAACATTTTTGTCTCTTTATCATTTGAGAGTGACTGAAGTGGGGAATTACGCTGCATGACACTTGTATTGCATTAGCAATTTACATAACTGAGGTTTAGTGAGATTTAAGCTGCACAAGTTTATATTTTCTCAATAGTCTTGTTTCTTTCACATTGTAAAGCTTGCTTTTGGTGGAACAGAATTGAATGGCAAATATGGCAAGAGAAGAAACATTTTTCACTCACTTTTGGTGGTTTTCTGATTGTATTCTCCAGCAAATATTACGCAGTTTATAACACACTATATCAATGTATTTTTATTGGCAAGATGGGACAAACATGGGATTGGCCTGCCCAGTGTTGTACATATGAAGATCAACAGAAGAGCTACATATATGTAGGTCCACTTTTTTCGCACTTACAGGAAAGTGAACTTTTGTTATCAGAGATTCTTATGCTTGTTTTTTGAAGTTACTGATTCAAACAATTGTTTTGGACAACAGTGACTGTTCTCTCTGATCTTTTACAGTGGGATAATTAAGGCTAAATACTTGAAGCTTACCTTGAAAATGTATTTCACACACACAAAAAAAATGGACGTCCGTTCTTACCTCTTAGATGTTATATGTACATTGAGGTTTCTTTCTGTCAGCTGGGGGAGCATTTGTTTAATGCATTTCTCTTTAGTTCATGGACTGGTGAGATGTAAGTACTTTCAAGAGGTTGTAGCATGTAGCATGATTAATGACATGTGTGATGTTTATTTTGGTCCATATAAGATGACTTTGTTTAAAACTTTCAAGTAAAACATGTGGTACTGGTATTTGTACAGATACATGTATATGTATTATGATATTTAATAAGGTATTTCAGGATTGGTCATATGACCATGGGATTATTGCTCACACGTGAGTTTGTTTATATGATATAGGCATATCCGAATGCTTATCATTTGTCAAGAGTTGTCTACCATGTGAGAAGCTCATGTGCAAGTCTAAATCAGCATGTGAGGAGCAATGCCTTGGTCAAGTGATTGATCTCAAGATACCTGATTGTTAGGCTGACATCTCAAGGCAAGTTTGGTGTTAGGTGAAGTGCCTGAAACTGTGCACTTGTACTTGACAAGTAACAGAGCATATGGGCTTTTATGTTGCAAATGTCAGTGATGGTTCCTTACAAATAACTGGTGTATGACATAATTTATATTTAATAGATCTTGTATTAAATATATATTTTTAATGGTGATATTAGAAGATTGTTTGCTGAAAAAAATTAAACAAATTTAATCAGTAACCTTTCCTTCAGAATGATAAAAGAGTGTTTTGTTTTTTTCTATAACAAATTGAATTTATACGAGGCTACATGTTTCATTAAGACATTCAAAATTTTCACGTTTTTATTTTCTTGAACAGACTTGCAATTCTGTGTAAAGTAGAATGACTAGGCAATTATTCATCAAGTGCCCATGTATTCCCAAGTATGTAATATATGTGAATATTTTCTCATCCACGAGTGACATGACAGAATTTGTATTAAATGACACAATGGGAAAATGGCATTTAGAGCTGTATCTTGTATACAGTATAGTCCTCAAACTAACTAAAACAGAAGACACATGTATACACAACAGCCAACCATCAAATTGCATCAGGACGACATTCAGAAAAGGTTAAGACCACATCAAATGTGACATTCAAAAATTTGATTCATGTATTTGTAGGCATGGCATGCCAAAAGTAGGGTTTATATCAGAAATTTGTTGTCGGTGAATATTTGTTTTTCAAATTAGGGTGATATTCTTGAACATCTTGCAATTTAAATTTGATGATGTTTATCTAGAACCCGGGTCATGGTCGTTTGAAGGGACAAAAGATGGTTATCACAAGCGGGGACAATCGTGATCAGAATTTCCACCTTTATCACAATCATGCAAGCTAATCAATACAGTAACAGCATAATATATACAATGACCTCAGATTGTATTCTGACAACAATAACAAATGTTTTAGATAATAAAAATGCAGAACTTTAAGGTGAAAAAAATAAACCGAGAGAGTAAAGGAATAAAGCACCAGGAGAACATAACAATCAAATGTGTACATATCAAAAGTTACACGATGGAAAAATGGCATTTGAAGTTGTACATGTATCTTGTATTCCTCATACTCATACCAGGACAGAAGATACATGTATACACAACAGCCATCCATCAAATCATTACAGGAGAACATACCACAAAGATAAGACTACATGAAATAAATTTTGAAGATTAAGACAAATTCATTGTTTAATTTTTTATACAACTCATATTGCAATTACATGTTTGTGAACCCAAACACATCTAAAAAAAACAAAACAAAAAACCAGAAAAAAACAACAAACAAACAAAACAAGAAAAACAGCCCCTCAAATCTTCATAATATAATCCATTGAAAATGATTCTACAGAAATCACTCACTCAATGAATACATTGAAAGCAAATCTGACACAAGTAATTTAAATAATCTGGATGGGTCAATAAATTTAAAACAAAACTATATTGATTTCTCTTATTTTTCTCTAATGATAAAGCAAAATAAGCAAGACTGTCGATCAGCAAGACTTAGCTCATTTTATTTTTTCAACAATATAATGAACATTTGTAAATGACAAAGAAATTTTGTGTATCATTTAAAGCCAAGTCATGTTCAGACCTTTCAATAGGGACTCCTGAACTTGTCCAACTTTTGCGCTGTGATCACAGGGCCTATTGTTGGAAGAAAATAAAACTCACATTTGAAGTTTTTAAAGAAGCAAACAGATTTACAAACAAAAATCATTTGATTCTTCATTCAGTGGTGTAATAGCATGTTTATAACTGTATAATTATACAGTTATTTTGCTGATCACAGAGTCTGTGATCTTTTGTACAAAATCTAATAGGTTGCCAAACCCCTATTAAGTTAATTAACCCCCTGTGGGTGGTTATCTCAAAGCTAATTGATAACAGTAGCTGACGTCAGTTCTATGTCAACTGGTTTCATGTCACATATTGATAATTATCTTTCTGTTATAATTAGATTCAGACCTAGGTCCATCTTTTGTTTGATTAACTAGCCTACAATGCTCAAATCACCTGGTGATTTGTCATACAGAGGGAAACATTTCTTCTTCCTTCTCTGAATCACTGCATATCAGTTTCCAAGAATCTGGCTCAAAATAATGATAACCTCTGCCCATCTGCCATCTTAGTTCACTGCTTTACCTGACAAAGTGTCTGTTGTTTATACGGTTCTCATTTTATGTTCTAAAATCTAGATCAACTGACAATAAATGACCAATTAATTTCTTGAATAACCAAAAAAATACGAATTCTATTGAGAAAGTACACCTAACTGCTTTTACATGTACTTATACTACTCTTGAATGGAAAATTGGTAAGACTTTTTGTACACCGCAGTTGATGCTTTTGATGGAAATAGATACAGTATAGACACTTAGATCTATACACCACAGTTAGATGCAACAACAAGATAAAGAAACTATGGCCAAATTTGATGTATCTTCAATAGACCTTCAGTATTATGATTCATGATCACTCTATCACCAATGAAAAGGACAGCTCATTTCCCAAGATATAAATACATGTATACATTGTATATAGTTGAGTGTCTGTATGCATTTGTATATAGCTATGGCTGGACGGAATCAAAGGACTACCGAAATTATGAAAGCTTTCATTTCATAACAATTTACCTCTTAACTTGCATTAACAAGATTGCTCAATGGGAGACAACTAAATTAATATTTGTCTCTCATTGAGATTGTATGGGGTAGCTTCCCATTATTTAGGACATTAACCTTGTATTGCCATTATGAAATTGTCAATATATGTATAAAAAGTAATACAGAATCAACCAAGATGTGATTCTGAGGAAATGCATGGATTTTTAGTATTTGTGCACTTTATCTCGTTTTATTCATTTCATATTTTGTGCACTTTGGATGTCCTGCTGACTAAATCGTGGACAAGACTGATGTAAGATATGTAAAATGATAAACATTGATGTTTGGGAGCTGAATCTGCATAACAACCAATCATTGCAATAGACATCTAACTTGCAGTTGGGTGAATCTTTGGTTTAATATGAACATTAATGAGAATGTTGTTCTATTTGCTGTTTCCTTTATGCTCTTCATTGTAAGCTGATGACACAGCTTTGATATATGAATTAAACAAGCAGGCAGTCAGGTTGTACATGTGTGTAAGGGTCAGGAGATAGGGATGCCTAGGTAGATAAGTAGATTAGTACATGTAGGCAGGCAGGTAAGGAAAACAGGTAGACTGGTAATTAAATAAGCAGTTATGAAAGTAAGTAGACAGATATGAAACTCACAGCCGTTGCAGACAAGCTCTTCTGAACTGTCCCTGAACAATAGCTGACCTGATGTGAGTTGGTACAGGACATTTCACTATTAAGTGACATTTGAAAAGGAGAGACAGAGAATGAGAGAGAAGATTTGACATCAGTGGTTACAACTGTAGTTATGACACAGAACACAAAATGAAGGCATCAATCAAATGCCCTTGACAAAAAAAATAAAATTTTTAAATAAAACCCCGCTTTTCAAATGTATATGTGATACATACATGTACATATACATGAGGGGGGGGGGGGGGAGTTAGCACTGTTTGTTTTTCATCTGCTTTCTTGTTAACAACTTAGTCACTCAAAAAGAGCAATTTCCAATTATAAGTATAAGATGAAAAAATATAGGCTTATAACTCCCAAGAGACAACATACTCCACTTGTATTTTGTCGAAATCCAAGATAAATCTGATTACTGTATCCACTAACTTACTAAGACAGCAAAACAAACCAGATCAGTTTTAAACAATGGGGTTTAACTTCTACACTCTTATTGAGAAATAGGTAGGTCTATTTTATTTGTTGTTTCTTATGCACCGTAAAGGGATCGTTTTCTTAGGAGTTGAGTGTTAAGTTTTAATAACCTGAAATATTTCTGTGGTTGTTTCCCCTGGATCGTTCAAGGCCAATCATTGTGTGTTGGAACAAAATTTTGTATGCCAACATACATACAATCAGACACATGCACTCCCACACTCTTTCACGTATTCATGTTACCTGTTTGTTTGTGTTGGGGTTTAACGACACATCAGCATGATTACGGTCATATTGTGTCAAACAGGGTTGGTAAGATACGTTTACACGTCAAGAAGATGAGAGAAAAGAAAGCGGGACTGAAGACAGGAGCAAGTAAAAAAAAGGGATGTCTCCCCTGGAATGGTAAGGATGGCACCCCATGGGAAACAGCCCATCAATGGCGGGCTTACACCACCTGCAGGTTGGAGGCAGACAACCTACTTATGAACCCCATGGCCCGCGGTGGCTTCATGTTATCTGAATTACCCTCCTAGTCTTCACTCGAGGTAAATGCTCCCAATAACAGTGAGATGGTGGATTTATTGAGCAATCAATTTGTAGACATAGATCTAAATCTAAGTGATGGCATAATGTGAAAGCTTGACAGCCTTGATTGCCTTTACCTTGATGATAATACTTGAAGGGGGGGGGGGGGGGGTCTTCACGTTTTTCCTTTGAGCTCTG
>JBCAUA010098563.1:0-10315 GCA_038406235.1 Peronia verruculata
TTTGGCGATTCAACATCAAGAAGTTATTTATAAGTGTTATTTGCTTTTTTCAATTTTTTTTCTAAATTATTGTGTTACTTGCCGGTTGGACAGTCTTTTTCTATTTTATAAAATGATGATGATGACCATGATGAAGAAGAAGAAGAAAATCTGACATACTTTTATTGAAGCATAGAAAGCATAGTTTCAAACGGTTACGACAGTATTCAACACAATCGTTGAGCTCAAGTCTTTTTGGGGCATTTGAGGTTAAAGTTAGAAGCATAAAGTATAATATTACGCAGCTCCAATGGAAAATTCTCGTCAGTGAGTTCCTCTTCTTCTTCTTCCTCTTCCTCTTCTTTTTTTTCTTCTTCTTCTTCTTCTTCTTTTAAAATTTTCTTAAATCACTGAAGGTAGCGTAGGCACTGATACTATAGCCTTGAAGAAATTGTTTTTGTCTTTAAAGGATCAAGCCAGGCCTTTACCTCTAGGCCACCACCTGATTCCATGGGGTTTCCACATAATCTGTTGATGTGTCACATAATGGAAATATGATAACATTATAATTTCCTATTGGCCTCATATCTGCATGTAAAAAGCAGGGTGTGTTAACAGGACGAACAATATAATGGTGCGTACTTCTAGACGTCTATCAATTTCAAAGCAGAAACTAATGTTACCGAGGTTTCAGTCAACTATCAAGATATCATTCTCTCATTTACACACACGCTTCATTTCAGTTAAAATTCAAAGTTGTTGTTGTTGTTGTGTGTGTATGTGTGTGTTGTGTGACAGGCAGTTCAGCAGTTTAAGATCACCCCAAATGGTCATGTTCGTTTCTCCCCTTTAAACGCGGGCGTCAAGGCTAGGATGGAACTAAACATTTCTAAAATTCCACTTTCTCAACGCCAGCAACTTTAAACTAGAATTACATTAATTTTAGTTGATTCATCTTCGACAATACTCTTCAAGACCAGATTTCTGTCAAGCTTCTGGTCGACAAAGAAGTTACGGCATTTGCTTGTAACATTTAGATTTCAAACACTTCGGCTGGAGACCCTCGATTTTTTTGCCAGAAGTATCTAGTAGGAAAGCTTTCATGGCGAAGAATTTTCCCGCATGTGACTCCCACGCTCAGACCTCACGCTCTGCGATAATTGCTTTGCCGCTCTTGCCATTTTGTTTTTATGTGTCTAGGCATTAACCTTGACATGATCCTAATATCAAGACAGCGTGCATTCCTTTTTTTTTTTCTTTTAGTATAATCATGAATACATTTTTTTTTTTTATCAGTTCATCATGAATTCATTTTTGTTTTTGTCAGAATCATCATGAGTTTATGTTTTTATCAGTATCATCATCAACGAATTCAATAAGTACAACGATAAGAACATAACTGTTAACCCCGAAGAGAGTAGAGAAAATCTATCCCAGGGAGACAAGCAATTCCAGCCACAAAGGCATTGATTAAAGACCAATCACAATGGCCTTTATAATAACAACAGAAGCAGCAGCAGCAGCTACAACAGAAATAGATCTACCTCATCAGCAACACCACAACACTGGTGCCGGCAAACAATGAAGCAGAGAAAAAAAAAAGCCGTAACAACTACAACAACAACTGTGTTTATGGCTATCGAATCTCAGAGCTTGTCAGACAGAGGCCTTGCAAGGCAACAAAATTAATGATTACCTGGGAACCCTAATAACAGTGGAAGAATAAGAAAAACAGAAAGCGGAAAGAAATCGGGGTAATAAGTGATGTTCGAACAGACAAATTTGTCACCAGCTAGCTGTCCTAGACAAGCAGAGAACAAGGCATTCGGACCCAGACCAAGGATGGAAGAAGTCGTAAAAGGGAGAGAAGCAACCTTAGATCAACACATATTGCCAGGATCTCCTCCTATATAAAAATGCTTGTTTTCTTAATTGGATTTTTCTCCTATAAGCAAAGTTATAAGTTTTCACTCCGGGCCCAGTGACATCTTAACCCTAATCGATACGAGGGATCACTTTGACAACGCCTGAATCATTCATCCAGAGAAGGATGCTAAAGCAATTTTTATCATTAAACAAAAGTGCCGCTCTATCGAGAAACGAGACAGATGCTGCTTTTGCCGAAAAATGAATTGTTGATTTATTCATATAATGTTGGTGATTGGAACATGGCCTGTATCAATTACTTGTACTTTTTGTTGTTGTTGTTGTTGTTGTTGTTGCTGTCGCTGTTGTTGTTGAAATCCAACTTCTGCTTTCACTGCTTAGCCTTTTTTCTTTATCCTACATGTTAGCATCCTACGCAGGAATTCTATCACATGAAAATGTACACTAGAAAGAAAGAAAAAAAAAAAATAGAAGAAGAAAATAAAAAAACACGATAACAAGTAGGCCTATATCATTTCCCATCATGATTGAAAAAAGCCCCACATTTGCAGCTCTATACACATTATATTATGTAAAAGACAATATATATTGTGTATTCTTGGTATATAACCACAATGAAAAGCGAGAAATGAAAGTTTCACCCCCCCCACCCCCCAAACCTTTCTGCTTTTTGTACCTCGTAATTTTTTTTTTTTTTTCAAATCTCTATTCTCTTAAACCCGAAATCTCAAGAAACAGATTTTTTTTCCTTCGACCAGGTTCTAACTCCTAGTTAGGCTTGTCGTATGACATATTGGCTTATACAGCTAAAAAGGCCATTAACTAAAGATGAACAACTATACTAAAGAAAGCAAGACGAAACAAAGAAAAACAAAACAAAACAAAAATTCACGAATTTTAAAAACTTTTTTGTTTTCACTGTTGGGAGTTGTGTCTCCACTGCAAAAAGGAAAGCATTCATTATCAGACTTGTCTGAAACAATAGATTCTAGCCGTCAACTCGACTGCGATCGTCTCCCTCTGCTTCCCAGGGGATGATGTCTTCTTATATGCCAGCGCCTTCCCGTCTGTTGTGGAGCCGTTAATTGCCAGCATAGACAAGTTAATGATTAACTGCCAGGGCTGCCGCAGGAGGCTGTTACAGAAAAATAAACGGCTGAGGAATACAAATTAAAGATGCAAGTTGAACTGCCCGATGTACATGATGTAATATCAAATAGAGCTGTATAATATGTGGGCAAAATAGATGTTGTGTAAACGAAACGTTAGAAGTGAGTGGCATTTTTCTTTAGAACTGAAGTTCCCTGTGTATAGTTTGTATCCAGTTTACCGACACTTACATTTTTAAAAATTAATTTACCCCACACTGTGTTTCTCTTGTGATCTGAACATAATTTTAAAGGAAATATTAACCAATTGTTTTACTTTTTCTCGATATTTCAGGTTCGTGTAGCAATAGTTATGGAAGAAAGTAAGTAATTTACCCCCCCCCCCAAAAAAAAAATGGTCTAGCTTTTATAGTTGTGAATTTCAGATATTTTAGAATCGTTATTAAGGAACTGTGTAAGTACCGAAATAAGAAAATTGTCCCCTAGGCAAGCGAAAGGTACCCTGAAGGCAAATGCGTGATATACTGTAAAACAAGTGAGATTTACCCTTGGTGGTGAATTATACCCCAGATTGGAAACCCCTGCTCCGAGATGTCGGAATGTGAGAAAAAAGAAAAACGATCAGGTCTGTCTTAGCACATCAGCCAATCATTTGAGAACTGAACTTACGACTTGACATGTAATCACAGAGCTAGCATAAAAACCCTCAGGTTTCAGAGCCGAGAGTATCTGTGCCAGAGGACAGGTATGACACATGATAAGCTTGGCAGTACATGACGTGAATCGTCAGCATGATGCTTATCAAGATGAAGGTGTGTTGAACAATTCCGATTTGAGCAGCAGAACGTCTTTGTGAGCTGCTTTGTTCAATGGATATTTACACGTCACAAGATATATAACTGAACATAACAGAGGAAGTTAAGAAACTGTTACTGGGAAAAGATCAGACTCTATCTGACAAAGTTTCAGAATCTGCTTGTTTTTCCCCACAAGGAAAAAAAAAAGTCAATAAAAATCAATTACCACAACAAGATTAACATTAACACAACAAGAAACATTAGAAACAAAAGCAAACTATGAAAAACAAGCAATGAATAAAACGAAACAAAAACACTATAGCTTTGTAACTATTGTTTTTTGCAATATTGCAAGACAGTTATGGCAGGTTTGTGATGGAAGAATGATATCTGAGGATTCCGAAGGAAGTTCGGGATGTGGTGAGGCAATGTCATGGGATTCTGTATTGGAAACGATAGTAAGCTATCGCACTCATTACTACATGAAAATTATTTTAGATCAAACAGAGAGGCAACGATAAAAACGTGGGTAAAGAAACGGTTCAGAGCTTTGCCAAGATGCTGCATGAAATTACATGAACAATTTCCCTTTTGCGGGGGTAAAATTAGATAAGATCGAGTTGATACAGTACATTCTTCTTTGAGGATTCACCAGAGAAATAAGTGGAACGGACGCTCATTAGTTCGCTCAATTTGTCTCAGTCCGACTCGACATTCTATACTTTCTATACGGCTTTTTATGTCCGTTTTTTTAGAGGGTTGGGGGGGGGGGGGGATGAGTTAGTAGGCGGATGGGAGCCCAGAAACGGTAAGCCAAATTAGTGTCCATTTATCGAAGTGTATACGTCGTTCGTGATTTGAGATAAATTCCTGTCTCCGTCCCCGATGTCTTCGGACATAAAGACAACGGGAATGTATCCCTTAAGCGCTCATTTTATCTGAGCTCTCAGATATAGAATAACAGTCGATAGGAATTCCAATCTGTTTAAGCTCAGTCTTTAAATGGATTTTTTTTTTTTTTCGAAAGAAATGTCACTCTATTTGTTGTTGCCATGGCTGAGGTTCATACACATATCCTGGAATCCTCGGTCTCTTCTAATCTCCTGCCCTCTCAACTTCAAGCGCTGGCCGACAGAAGAAACCACAAGCCCCAATTGCTGAGAAACCAGCCCAATGTATTAATTACATTTCGTTTCGTTTGTTCTGCGGTCTGGGCGATGTCATTCTCACCATAGTTTGTGGCGCTTTTTACTCGTGAAATCAATGTGTCCGACACCGGCAATCCAGACACGAACTTTAAAAGTACTGATTCAGAAAAGGAGAAGCTACGATTCAGTCTAGAGCGGCGAAGGCATGTCCTTGAAAAGTTCTATAGGATAAGTATTAAAAAGTAGTCCCATACTTATCATGGTGCAACTCGTATCAATCACTCCTGACCCTGGTTCAGTCCAGGTCCATCGCCCACAGACATATTTGTCCCATCACAAGAACATTGTGAAAGAGGTGTTTCAAGGAACCAAGAATGAGCGGGCAAGCCTTGAAAAAGTAGAGAGGTGAAGTTGCTGGAGAGGGAAGGGGAAGGAGTGGGGAGAAGAAATTTGGTTTAGGACACTGAGTACGAACTTGATCTTTCCTATACTGTATTGTACGTTCTCCTTGTTCTCTACTGAAATGGACAGGTAGATCTGATGGTTTATGTGTTCTACGTGGCCAAATGTTCAACGTCCATGATGACCGAGAGATACCCACCTCCTCTCACATGCAGGACTTCATCGTTGTGTGACGGACCCGACCACCCCGGGAGTGAGTACATACCAGAGATCATCTCCATTGTCTTAGTCAATCAGAGATGTTTATACCACAAAACGTACAGGGATGGGCGCCCTTGTCTTGTTTCGTTTGTCTGTGATATGGCGAGATGGAATGTCCGAAACATTGCCTCTGTGAGCGGTGATTTGCCAACTAACGTCTATCAGAGCTTGTCATAAACGGCTGTAAACACCACATATACTCCACAATATTTGTTGTTCTTCTCATTATTATGTGGTCCTGAAACGCTATTCTCTAAATGTACATCAGAAAATAGAATCACTGATAAATTGATTCCAACGCACTCGTACCATTTTCTATGACTGTCTTTACTAATTACATCCTATGCTAGCAGTGACGAAAAGTGTAGTAATCAGATTCAGGAGTTTGAAATTATTCCCCCAAATTTTAGCGAGCATTCAGTTTGATACACTGGCAGTCAGCTAGACTTGGTTCTACAAGTTCTGATGGAAGAATTTTGTCAATCAACTTTCAATATTTGGTACATGGGATTTTTTAAAAATCGGGAAATTAATTAGGGAATACATGGCACACATTACAGGACTCAATTGACTTTTTTGAATAATTATGCTGCTCAGCATAGGTTCATCTGCTTTCTAGCTAGTGAAACAATAAGATCACTTTAAAATTACGGTTCCTCTATCTTTACAGTGTCTTACATCCACACTATTTATGTCGCACACGCCTATGCGCTGTAAATTCAACCACGTTTACAACTTACATTTTCTATTTCATTGCTTGCCACTGTGAATGATAATATGTCGCCGCAGGTGCTTCTCATAAATACTGATAATAGATGATTTGTTTACATCAAGTGCATTAAAGTCTATCATGAAAAGATTTATTTAGCAGACACACACACACACACTTATACACAAATATAAACCAAACATAAAATAAATAGAAAAAAAAAATTAAAAAGGAAAGGGAAATAAAAATATTATTTCAGAATTTAAAAAGGTTTAATATAGCAACGAATTAATTAATGACGAAAAAATTGCAAATAGTCAAGACAAAACAAAACGAAGTAAAATGTAACATCGGTAGGAAAACTTTAGGCTCAGACGCCGATTAATTTTCGATTAACAAACTAAATTACTCAGCAGACGCTAAAATGGTCACTAACACTCATAGAACTGTGATCACTTTAACCTTACAATCCACTTCAAGATCATTTCAGGCATCGGTGGACATTTTGTGTCGCTCCATTTATGCAAATCCAGTGTGACACATTCCACCATGCTGCTTCCGTCACGTGATAGATTCACTGGTGTGGAATAACCAGGTCAGTGGAAGCTCACAGATCGACGGGATGGCGACTGATGACTGAAACAATGGGGCACTTGACTGACGATATTCTCCTGCTGGCTTCATCCCTCACCACCCTCCTAGCGCCGTTTTTTTTTTTTTCTGTTTTGATTTATTTTGTTATGTTATTTTTTACATTTCTTTTTGCAAAATTGTCTTTAGTTTAAATTATTATTTCTACAACTGAGGACTATGATTCTGCTCTTTTTCCGTTTCTTATCTTCTTGTTATCAGTTATTTTATTTTTTCTGTTTCCACTTATTATCCCTAGCGTATATTTATTTATTTGTTTGTCTATTTATTTATCTATCCATTTATTATTTATGTATGTATTAATTATGCATTTCTTTATTTATTATTTACTTATTTCTCTTTCAAGCATTTGCATATGTCTTTGTTGTTATCGCATTCCTTTTCTTATGGCCTACTTCTCTCTTTTCTGCAATTCTCCTGTAATAATCAGTTGTTCAGTTTCTCTTTCATGTCCCACCTTTTCTTCACCTTCTTTTGTTGTGTTTTCGGTAAGTTGAACATCTGTTTCTAGTTCATTTATTCTTCTTTCTGCTTCTCTCTCATTCAGCACCACAGTTCTTGTTATTCTTCCCTCCCCCCCCTCTCCAATCCCTCTCTCGGTCTCTCTCTAGATCTCTATCTTTCCTCTTTTATTTACACGCCTCCGCTATAGCTTTCTCTTCTTTTGCTCTTTCTTTCATCATCATCCATTCTCTCTGTCTACTTTTCGTATGTGTGTTCAATCTACATAATCAGCGGTTTCTATAACGAACCGAATTGCCGTTGAAAACCAGTTCCTTTGGATTACACTGGAGTCAAAAACAAAATTAGATTTAAGATTACGATATCTCAAAAAGAATTGAGATCTTATTTGTCTTTGCGACAACAAGGACAACAACAACACAAACACAAGAAGAAAACAACATTAGAATAAAAACGAAAATAACATAAAACAAAGGGAAAAAAGCAACAACAATACACAAACAGACTTAATAAATAAACAACAACAACAACAACAACAACAACAACAACAACAACAACAACAACAACAACAACAACAAATGTATATATTGTTGTGCTAAAGAGGTTAAATTCTGTAGAGCCCGGTCAAAAACGTCGCTACCACCAACAACAACTACTAAACAATGAACATCCTTTGAAGAATCTCCAAACACCAAAATAGACATTTCTGACTTATTCTTATTTTCAGTCACTACACAGTACATAGCAACAATAGCAGCTGTAACTGTATGTGTCATTATTTGCACGATTATATCTGTTATCAAAGCCATAGGGTCTGAAACAGTAGGGAATCGAGAACCATAAGGAAACGAAAAAAGAAGAGCAAAATATTAAAGAAATCCTTAAGCGCTCTGTCTCGTTACCCATTTCACACGAGTTGTTTTCGCTAAATCATAGCACGAAACACAAAGCCGTTCTTATCTGATGTTTGCGATAACTTATTTACCTCGACGCTTGGAAGTTGGGATTCCCAGGAGTATCACGGGAGATAATACGGTTCCCAATCAAAGTCTTAATATAGAAATCGGATATTTAATATCACCGTTTGATTAAAAACAACAGATATCAGCTCATCAGGATCTTAACCCACATAAACTTTAAACAAAATAAAAACAAAACGCTTACACCTCTCATCACAGTGGCATCATCGGCTGATCTTGGCATAAGTGCACCTCAAAAAAGTAAAAAAAAAAAAGTCTCTTACAAGATGATTTAAACAAACTTAAACAAAAAGACGTAAGGCCCTGGAATAAATTTACATATCCTGCCTTGAGAGGTTTACGAAAATAAAAGTTATTGAGAGGAAAAAAATCAATGGGAGATAAATTATAAAAAAGATATGATGACTAAACGAATTATGAAAACAACGAAAATAACAAAGCGATAGCAAATAACAATGACAACATTACCGTCCTCAACAACAACAACAACAACAACATCATCTGTCATATTCATATTTAAACTGGCATGTCATATAATTACACAGGATGACAAACATTTTGTTGGTAACATGTATCTCGCCCTTTGTAATTTATTCCGTTTTATATTAAGTGCTTTTTGAGAACCTGTAGCATACTTGTCGGGATGTTCTCAGTGTAAATCATTTTACTGTTCGTGTAGCCCCAATCTTTATATATACTCCCGTGAATTTATTACAAAAAAAGTTACACAATTGCAGCCAATGGGTATCTGCGCTTTGAAGAACATCATTAATTTATTCATCTCTGTAAAACCATAGCGCCAGGTGCAGTTCATGAAAGCAAATGTCTTCTCAGAACTCACAAATCACACATATGTAATAATTATATGCTGTTAAATTAATGAATTCTGAGGGGTTTTTTTTCCTCCAATGGATCTGACATGATTAAAAAAAAATCTGAGAAGAAGAAGAGTTTTCCTCAATATGAAAAAGATCTAGAATTACAAAGATATATCAAGTGTCTCTGAAGAAGTTGGAAGTTTTTAACCTGTCAAAAAATCTGGGTCCGACTCAGATTCCCTCTCGGACTTCATTAAATCTCAGCATGTCGCAGCATGTCATGCCCTATAATTAAGCCCATAACATACACTGTCCAATGAACATGAGCTCTTCTGCCGGCGAAAGGCTCTGGTGCAAGAAGATGAAAAGTATTAGCTCATTATCCGCAATACAGATATCTCCATGCTTAACTCTTTGCTTATGTTAACAATATTTCCATGTCAAGTTATGTCGTGTTATTTTTTGGCTATTCAATATCAGAGAATATTGAATGAATACCAATAGTGCCAAAAATAATAGATAATTATTACTGTTCAATATTCGTAAGGCACACGTGTTCAGTAGATTAAATCATTACTAGTCGTAGACTGAAGATGATAATTTAGGAAATTTGTACCTACTTATGAAAAAGTAATATGTTCATGAGCTTTCAGGATGGCTCATTTTAGGCGAATCAGTGACGATCTAATACGTAAAGCTGCTCCCTTACAAAAGAATGTCCCTTCCGACAAACAACTGCAAATTCATGGAGATCGTAGAATATACACTTATAACTAGTAATAAATTCACAGAAGATGTAAAACAAAGCTTAAGCTGATCATTTGTACCCTCTAGAGTTAGGTTAATACACCTCAAAAACAATCTTTGTTTCTTAACAATTAACAATTTACTCATAAAATGTATAATATCTCTCTTTGCTTTTTCTTGATTGGATTGATTTTCTCATTCTGTTTCGTACAAGGTGGCAATTAGCAGCACTTCAAAGGCTTCCCTATTTATTGTATTTTCCTCCTGAGCTGCCTACAGATTACTTTCTTCACTGGTTTATCTTAGCATCTCTGGAAGGTGAGAAAACAAAAAGGTACGCTTGACATAGAAAGATTTTTTTTTTC
>JBCAUA010098574.1:0-10315 GCA_038406235.1 Peronia verruculata
CCGCCTTCCTCTTCGTTGAAACCATTTAGGTTTCCTCCGCAGTGTCCGCCGGCGTCCAGACTTCGCATACCAGAGGTTGATAATATTGTACGGTCAAGGGAAATGACACATTGGAGTTTATCTTGTGCCTCAACTGATAATGAAGGCTGGATTCCTCAAGAACAGTGGTTCCCAATATTTTTGCACTCACTACCCCAGCATTTGAAACCTGCGCGACTCTCTACTATTAGCAGCGTCATTACATTATTTTCTGTGATGGAGAGGAAAAGAAATACAGAAACAAAAACAAACAAAAATATATAAGAATTAAAAAATGTAACTGATGAGTTGAAATTAATTTTATCCTAAGTCATTTCTGGCAAATGCTTCGCAATCTCTTGCTACAGGTTGAGAACCCTGCTCTAGAGGGTCATAAATTCATAATTTACTTTAGATACTCCATTTTCAATAGACTTTTGAAGTGATATTGCCATAAGTTATTTTCACAATCAATCCATTTCAAGTGAATTGGACTGCTGACAGATACAGAATAGTAGACATCAGTTATTACCTCCCAGAACACTGAAATACTTTTATAATAGTACTGGTTTCATCAGATTATTGTTCAACAAAGAGAAACAAAATAACTTCATGGCAATGCTGAATGCAGGATCAATGCCTCAGAGAAATCATGTTACTGAAGTAGTTTTCTATTTATAAAACTTCTTTGTGCTGTCAAACTCATTGGTGGCTTCCCCACACTGGTTCCATACGTCAACTATTTATACTTACAACCTGAATGGCACCTTTCACATGCCTTTTTTCTGACCTAATTTGGCAGTACCAATAAAACAGCCAGAATATTCTTTGTTCTCATTCTGACATTATACCACACCTAGCTAATCATTTTCTTTTTTCACAATCTTAACTAAGGAAGACTTATGACAGTTCATAATTAGCATGTGTTCAACACTTTGACTCTTGTTTCTTAACCGTATGCCAGCTTATTGTCTTCTTTGTCTTTGTCCTAGAAGCCAACTGCCAGCAGAGACCATGACCCATTTTTATGGCACTAACTGTTCCAGCAGGTTAAAATGAATAAATCCATGCCACATATAATGCACATAAACACATCATTAGATCAAATACTGTGATTATTTTGTAAATTAATGCTACAAATATGATTAAATACAATAACTGATGCCATTGTTTAACAGTGAAATTTAACAGAATATGGGAACATTCAATAAGTCATTTAAGATGATGGCAACTGACAGAGAAATTAGTGAAAATATTGTTTAGTATGGATTTAAAGTCCACAAAATAATCATTCAAATAAATCCACATGGTGACTTTTAACAAAGGCTGATAATTTTAATCACTTTTCATGTTGATATAAACATTTTTGAGGTTCAAATAATTTCATAATCTCACATGGGCATGCATAGATCTAGAATCTAGTTAAGAAATTTCATCAAATTGTCAAACCAAGCAAAGTATCTGACTTCCATTATTATTGGAATATTCAAAATCATATTTTAAAGTGAGCCTATTGTAACAATAGATCAAATCTAGTCCAGACTGTAGCCCAACCCTAAGAGAAACAATACCACTGTAATCTCTGATATCTGTCTGCATGATCTGGATCTAGATCTAGCTCTAATATTCATAGGCTATCCATAAATCAAATTCATTTATAAATTGCCTTCACTGGGCAGTTTTCTGCTGATATCTCAAATTACTGGAGCTACTGAATTTTTGTAAAATTATGTATTGAACAATCATAAAAACATTAGATGTTTAGTCTAGATCTAGATCTAAACCCAACTCATATCTTCCAAGTAAAATTCTTAGAACTCACCTTCAAGTCTTTGTATCTTGGCTTTCACCGACATAACTGTTTCAAACGGTGATACTCGGATCTCAAAGGAAACACCTGTTAAAGTTTCTATGTACAGCTCCATGATAAAAAATGTGGTCCTCACAGTTTGAGGCCTTTATCACACGTCCTTCGTGGCAGGCAAACTATTTCAGTCTCCCATATTGTACACAGCTCATGCAAAACACATCACAATCCAAAAACAGTTGATCTACGTCGCAATAATTGTCATCAGACTGACCCAAAGGTCAGTTTTCCTGACCAGTAACCATCTTCAGAGCTTTCCTCCATCTTTCACCAGACGGACAAACTACACCAAGACCGTTGTCAATGCGTCTTTCTTACACAGATAACTCCGCTTGTAGACACCTCCAGTCAGATATCATAACAAAATGGAGGTACAGAGGAATTTGAGGCTTACTGCGGAACCCGTATGTTGTAGTTACTGACAACAATAATACTTCCTCATGTTAGGTTCGCACTAAATAGGTGACGTAAATATAGAGGTCAACTCTGTGATTGAGACGTCTGCTTGATATCTTTCACCACTTTAATGTATCCTAACCATTATAATAGAATTTACGAAAGAAATACAAGATATGAATGCTAACTTTGTGTCAGACAAATCAAATTAAAAACTCCTTGATTTATTGTTATAATCGGGAATCCCCTTCTCCATACTCATTTTGGTCTAGAGTTTAGGTTTACTCCAAAAGGTTATTTTTGTAAGACAGGTGTTGACCTTTCACCTTTCCTGCTTTGATATGAGTGAGGTTGATAACTTGATATCAGCATCTGGGAATGGTGTCTGGTCTGAGGCCTGACAGACCAAATCGCTCTTTCAAATGCCCTGGAAACGAGGGTTCTGGATAACTGTGTAAATTATTCCTACAGACTCTGACGATTGCTAGAAGGAGTGCACTGTTTATGACAGGTAGGACAGAGTTTATTTTATCCATGAATCATTGTTTTTCCATTGTTGAATTTTAGTCCAATTTCAGCTTTGTTATCAGAACATAGATTCTAGATCTAGATATTAGATTCAAGATCCCCTAGATCGAGTTGATTTCATTCAAATCAGTATCATTATTTTTTTATTGATCGAGGATCATGAAATAGTATTGATTGGAATTTGGAACCAATGCAAGATACACTAAAGAATACAATATTAAATATTATTATATGCCTTCATCGTTTTAGATCCAGATCTAGATCTAGATTTAGTATGTCACCAATTAACCCATCGTGACATTCATGACGGATAACGTCAGTTTGATTTTCACACTAGCTCTGTACCTCCCCTCCCCCCCCCTCTCTCTCTTCACCTTTTCCAGTTCTAACGGCATTCACCGACATAACTGTTTCAAACGGTGACACTCGAGCACCTCAAAGGAAACAGCTGTGAACGTTTCTATGTACAACTCCATTATAACAAATGTGGTCCTCACAATCTGAGGCCTTTATCACACCTCTTGTCCTGGCCCTCAGCTTTTCGTTGGAGACGAACCTTCTAGCCACCTGATGTTGAGATGTTTCTGAGAAATCAGTTGGTGAATATCTGTAGCTTGTTGGTATTGGCTTTTTTTACCCACCATGTTCCTGAACCACAAAGTAGGACAGGCTACACATTAGTGTTATATAAGCGGATCCGTTCTGGAGTGAAAGGGTTGTTGATCTCCTGACTTGTTGCAGAATGTTAAAGGCGTGTTTTACTTTGTTGATTAAACATTTGATGGGTCTGTCCCCCAATCTTGTCAACTTCTCTGATGTCTTCTTGGTGGACTCACACTGGATCTTGCTGTTTGTTTTTCACCCACATGACCTCTGCCCTCTCGATGTTTATTCCGAGTCTAGTCTTATGGGCTTCTTCTGCAACACAGCATACCGTCTCTTGTGCATCTTGCTGTTTGTGGGAGAGGAGGCTAATGTCATCTGCAAAGTCCAAATCTTCCAGCTAGTTCATGACAATCCATTGCATGCTTGTCCTCCTGCCTGCTGTAGATTGTCTCATGACTAGTCAGTCACTATCAGGAAGATTGTTGGCATTAGCAAACAACCCTGGCGGACTCCGTTTTATATGGAGAAGGGCTCCGTCAGTGTCATATTATGGATGACTTGGCAGTTGGTGTCTTCAAACAGGTTGGATGATGGTGAATAGCTGTAGTGGTACATCAATCTCCAAATGACGTCTCTGTCAACAATGTTGAAGGCCTACTGGAAGTCAACAAATACTGTGTACACCACTCCAGGGACTGCTCAGTGATGATCCTTAGAGTTGCAGTGTGGTCTGTTACATGATCTGTCAAGGCAGAAGACTGCCTGTTCATCTGAGATTGTCTGGTCAAGTGCAATCTTCAGTCTCTCTAAGATGATTCTTGTTAACACTTTCTTCTGAAGGTACAGCAGCATAATTTCCCTCTCCAGTTATTGCAGGATATCAGGTCCTCTTTTTTCGGCAGATTCACGAGGTGGCCTTTCTTCCGGTCTTCTGATGCTTTCTCCTGCTCCCAAATCTTTTTTTTTTTTTTTTCCATATGATTAATGCAGAAATTCAAGTTTTTTCTCTACCTGAAATTTTAACAAGGGAACACCCACAAGTAAGGACACTAGGCAAGTAACTAAATGGCAAATAAAATGCAAGGCAAATGTTAAGATTGTTCAAAGACAGTGCATTAAGTGAAAGAGGAAATCTGTGGGAAAAACCTGGAAAAAAAAAAAGAAAAAAGTTTTAAGAATATGAAATACTCCTTCTCCGTAAGTTTTTGGTAGCTATGCCTCAGTCCCTTTTCCCGCTTCAATCCCCTTCTATTTTTTTTTTGGCTGTCACAGCTAGGCAGCTGGATCTTATGAATGAAATCAACTTGTGTGCCTGAACTTCACTTGTTGTCATTCTGAGTCACCCTTGAAATGTACATTCACATTCACATTATTGAGCCTGATATGGCCATGTGTACCTGCTGATAGGATCAGACAAATGATCACACCATTTAACAACCAGGCAAAAGACCTGAAACCAGCTGTCTTTCTTTCAGCGAGAGAGTAAAGATAAAATGAAATGCTGAACTTTTGACTTTCATATGGAGATTCTGTGGGTTTGGTAATCAGTGAATCATTGTCCATTCATGGTTCATGAAGTCATAATCCAAGAAAACGCCTCAAAGAAAGGCCAGTCAAGATGTATGAACAAACTCTCATACAACTGACCCATTTAAGGGTTTTATTAACTTCAAAAACCATGGTCACATTTGGTTAGACATAGGGCAAGGTGGATTTAACTGGCAAGAAAGAATGAAGACACCAGTGGAAGGCATCTCATAAAATATGGACCTGCAATGTCTGATACATGACAAATTAACTAGAATAGAACTGACAATCAACATTGGTAGGTAAACACTTGTTGGCCATGGTGTATCTCTCTAACATCCATCTAGAGATCATAAGGAGACTTTAGAGGTTTGGCTTGGGATGGTATAACACTGTCAGTTCTTTCAGTTGTCAGTACAGAGAGATCAAATTCATCATCAGCGGTATGGTCACCTTAAATGTCTCGGTCACTTATATTGTATGGTCAATTACATAAAGTTTCTTTCAGGTGTTTCAAGTCTTAATGAAAATTGATAGGTAGAATATTCACAGGTTTTGATTAGTTTTTAGGAAGCATACATTACTATTTGGCAAGACACTAGTCTTTGGAGCTCTATGACAATACTTGTATATGAAGGGCTTCAGGGCAAAATGAGACATATCCAAATCACCATTTTAAAGAAAAATGGCAATTTGTTCTCCAGTAGTTAGAAATTAATCATTAAGTACTAGAATTTTCTGAAGACTTTTGGAAAGGATAAGTCGCATTTCGTGAAAAGGAAAGTCCTTACCATATAGCACTATCACCATTCCCAGTATTGAAGGGTATAACTCAAAATTTTGAAAAATGGTGTTTGTCGCGTTTTGCCCTGAAACCCTTCATATATAGATCTTCAGAAAGCAGATGTGGAACCACCACCAGGAAGTAGTTCTGCATGGAGGTACAAATAACAAGAATATGTACTGTTTTGGGCTTGAAGCTCCTAGGAGGTTGCTTGCTGTTGTATTATTTGAGCAGAAATAGAGAAAGAATGAGAGAAAACAGAAAGAAAGAAAGAAAGACAGGAGATAGAAAGAAAAAAAAAGCAAGGGAAAGCGACAAGTAAAAAAGAAAGAAAAAGAAAGAGAGAAAATTAAAGTTCAAGTGCTTTGGTTGTAGACTAGTGTACGAAACTTTGGAAAGAAAACAAAAATGTGGAGGTCATAATTAAGCTTATTACATCAACAGTTGCTCCAGTGTTTTTATTTTTGCATGATAGTTCAATGACAATGCCTTCCTTAGATGATGAATATCTCTTGTTGGACTAATGTATTATTGCCAAAATTTACCACTCCCCGAAAGTGTCCATGAATTAAAATAAGAAAGGAAAGATCTTGCTGGATATTGTCACTTCTTTTTTTCAGTTAAAAGGGTCATTGCGACTCATTATTATTCATGACTACACTAGGATGAGTCTTGATACTTTCGATTAAAAACTGTACTTGAAAATTTAAAAAAAATTGCCCAGAAAAGTTATAGTCCCATATTGAAGATCCGACTCATATACCAGTCAAGGACGCAGCATCCGTATTTTTTGTTTTTTTCTTTTCACTCAAAAGACCATAGTGGTAACTATGGTAACAAGATGCAGTTCCAAGCAGAATGCACAGTTGCACGAAAAAGAAATCAATTTTAAGGCATGCAGTCCTCTCCATAACTTGCTTAATGCAGTTCTTGCTTGAAGTCAACCTCTCTTGGCAGTCCTATTATTTTTCCCTTTGTATTTTTAATTGGTTAATGGCAATCTTGTTTGAATTAACATTTTTGTCAATAGCCGGAAGGGGGGGGGGGGGGGAGGTTCTAAGAGTTGATTTTAGCCCGTACGCCTGTACTTTTAAAAGCGATCGTACTTGATCGACTTCGCGACGCAGTTCGTTCTATAAATGATTTTTGTAGTAAAATTCGCAAAGATTTACCACTCCGGCCTTCTGACGTCTGACTCAGGCGCATGGTAGGTTCACTTTCTTCGTTCCCTGACACAATTGTTTGATCACAGTCAAGACGTCAACTCCTTTTAGTTGAGTGTTGCACTGATTTTCTCTCTACCTTATTACCATAGTTAACGAACATGGGTTTCATTCAGACAATTAGAATATCCATTATTGCCTGCTAGCCTAGCCTAGTGCAATTACTCTGGCATAGATAGACATTTTTTTTTTTTTTTTGTCGTATAATATTCCCTTTACAAAAATAAATAATGAAAATACCGGCATTCACCCTTCCCTCCCCCTGAACACACAAACACAATTTAAAGCGTTGCACGAACTTTTAATAGCATGGCATCTTCTAGAACAAAAGAGGAAGGGGAATGTCGGCTGTCTAGAATGAAATGGAAATTATTGGGCCTACAGATATGATTATTTATATGACTATTATTATATTATCTGATGCCTTTAATGTGGGTTAACGGCTAAATTGTTGTTCTGCAATAGAAAAAATGCACGGAACTCAATTTCATGTTGTGCAGATGGCATCAGTTGATGGCTTTGCTCTTTTCTAGAATATCTTTTCAATTCAGATAAAACAGTACAGTACTTATCTGAAGCCATCGCGGAATTTAGGTTGAACAAGTTTAAAGAACGTGATTTGTTGGACAATGAAAACCTTACCAAGTCTACAAAATCGGTCTGTTTTGACCAATACTTTATTGGTCTTCGTACCTGAACATTTTACACATCATAGTGACAAAATGGCCTACAACATAGCGCAAGCAATATTTATGACAAAACGTACTTTTGTGCAAAAGCAAAAAACGAAACCCAACAAAATGATAATTGAGTAACAACGAGGATGGTCCAGTTTCTGTGTAAAAAGTGCACTTGTTTGCATAAATTACACGTACTTCGTATCGTTGGCGAGGTGCAAGAAATGTAGGGGAGAGAAGATGCGGTAGAGGGGGAGGGTGGTCAACTGTTAACGGTTTAGTGGGGCAGAATAGGTTGACAGACATTCTAATAGAGGCCTGCAACCAAGTCAAGGCCCGCCTTTTCGTACTCTCCCGCCCTATCGGACACACACTACGTTGATATTCTCCAACAAAATATCTGGCTCCTGAAAACTGAGCTGTTTCGAGAAAATTGCGATTTAGTTTTGCTATCTATCTGCAGTTGTTAAGAAATTTAGTGATACAGTGAGAAATCGTTTCGTGTTGTGGAAAGGTATATTTAAATGGGTGGGTAAATACATGTAGTCAGATATTATTAGGAAAAAGTCTTTTGTCAAAGTGCGTCAAGTACAGGTGTGTCGTAGTTCCTTCAGTGCCCCGTGCACACACTTCCTTGCCATATTCAGTCTCTCCTCCGCCACTCTTTCGGGCCCTTTAAGCTAAGAGCCCAGTCCTTCAGTGTGAGGGGCTATCTCAGGTATACCTGACTGACCCTCACTTGTCAACGTGGATAACGGTTGATGTTTTCATTGCCCCTGTGTCTCTTCGTAAGGTAGGCTGATTTCTCTCTTTCTTACTTGCCCCCTCCCCCTTCCCTTTTATATCTCATTTCATATTTTCTTTCTTCCTTTTCCTCTCACTTTCTCTTTCTTCCCCCATCTTGTCCTCTCACGTTCGTAATTATGTTACTCCTTTCTCACCATTCTCTGTCTTTTTCTCTCAAGCAAATTAATTTGTGCGTGAAATGTGCAAAAGTCCTCGTTTTTATTTCATGTAATTTGACATGTTAATACATCTTTATTAGTTTAACAATATTGAGAATGAGATGGCCTTTGTAAAGGCTGTAGAAATTGATTTATTCTGGTGATCCTTTGCGCGATAGAATGTCAGTTTATGTGATATCAAGATTATAGATTACAGAGCAGATGTGAAATTGATTCTAGTCATCACTGTGATGCACTCTTCGTTGTAATTGTTCAGGTCTTTCAGACATGAACAGTCTCTTATCAAACACGAGTATGGCCCGTAAGAGCGTGAGAGTTATCGCAATTACTCATCTGCTTGTCATGAGCATGAGTTTCCGTCAATTTGTACATGTATCTCAAGTCCCTGGATATCGAAGATCACAATGATGAAAACTAGGACTTCCCATTTGCAGAGCAGTGTCCTTTCTGTCGTGGAAGGCATCTGATGTCATTCTTTGCTGTTTTCACACCTCAGTGTTTATTCATGTCTTTCAACTCTGTTGCTCATGTCTGTGATTGTTAATGATTTGGTTTATCTTATGTTGAAAGGAAATAGTTCTTGATGTAGAGTTGTGTGGCTCGGACTTACTAACATATTCCTCAAATGGGCGAAATTCGGTACCGGTATTTTGTCTTAGATGGACGATTTATAATTTTGTGCGTGTTTGTGCGTGCGTGCGTGCGTGCGTGTGTGTGTGTGTGTGTGTGTGTGTGTGTGTGTGTGTGTGTGTGTGTGTGTTAAATTTGTTTTTTTCTGTATTTCTGTGTTTACCACGACTGGTCGATAACTATGAGAAATAAAACAAGAAAATAAGTGCGTTCGTTTATCATTTCATTGTTCCTGTATGCCTGCTCCTGGATCGATAGTTGTCTCCCTTACGCCTAATTATCTCCCTTACCATTTTTTTTTTTTAATCTTTTATCTTTTTTACCTGCAATCATTGTTCTTTTTGGCTCATCCTCATTAACTCCCTTTCCATTTAGGACAACTTTTTTTCTGGCCCGTCCACAATGATTACTTCCCTTCTTTCTTATTACCTGATGATTACTTCCCCTTTTTCTCTGAACTTGGCTATTTCTTTCTTTGTTTCGTCAATGATGTCATTTCCGGAGTTCATTGTGGCGGTGTTTTCCTGATTTTCCAGTTGACTCTTTCCCCCTTCTCTCTTTCTCTCTCTCTCTCTCTCTCTCTCTGTGTACCTCTCTCTGTCCCTCCTTGTCTCTCTCCGTTTCTTTTTGTCTCTATCTCTGTCTCTCTCTCTCTCTCTCCTCCTGTCTGTTTTTCTCTCTGCCGCTCTATGTCTGTCTCTGTCCCTCTTTCTGTCTCTCTCAGTCTGACTCTCTCTCTGTCTGTCTGACTCTCTCTCTCTGTCTGTCTGACTCTCTCTCCCTCTCTCTCTCTCCCAAAAATGAGCCGTTCCACCGTTCCACCAAAAATGAGCCGTTCCGTTCCGTTTATTTCAGTCAAATGTTTCCCTCTGCTCTGTATGAAGGGTTTGTTTCAAAAAATCAAAAATTTGTTCCTGGTATTTGAATTATGGGCAATCACAAACTGTTTGAAAAAAAAAGAATAATCTTTTACAACAAGAATAAAGCTTTTTTAGAGTATCATTAACTTTATCTTCAGTAATTTCTATCTATCTATCTATCTATCTATCTATCTATCTATCTATCTATCTATCTATCTATCTATCTATCTATCT
>JBCAUA010098585.1:0-10315 GCA_038406235.1 Peronia verruculata
TGAGCGAGTGAGTGAGTGAGTGAGTGAGTGAGTGAGTGAGTGAGTGAGTGAGTGAGTGAGTGAGTGAGTGAGTGAAGAGATATACCTACCTCAGGATCCAAGGTGATGGTACAATCTGATCTGGTGCCAATGAATGACTCGGGATCTCCATGCATGAGGTTCCATTCACAGCTGAAACACAGTGGTACAACAAGGCGAAAAGTAAATGTGTGTGTCGGTATACGTAATGTAAGCTTACATCATGTTTCAGAGAAAGAGAGACAGATAGTCAGATAGATAGATAGAGAGAGAGAGAGTCAGAGAGAGAGCGAGAGAAAAGGAGAGAGAGAGAGAAACGAAGAGAGAGAGACGAAGACAGGGAAGGATAGAAGAAGGTAGAGATATATAGAGAGAAAGAGAAAGAAAGACAAAGAAAAGCGAAAGAGGAGACAGATAGAGGAAGGAATATAGAGAAACAGACATAAAGAAACTGAGAAATGGATAAATGAAGAAAGAGAATAAGACAAAGTAAAAGATGGAATGACCTATAGAGAAACAAAAGAATGAAATAGAGAGGAAGGAGAGAGGGAAACAGAGACGGTAGACACAAAACACGAATTCAGACAGATCCAGAGACAGGGACACAGGAGAGAAAAAAAGAGAGAGAAAAGAGAGAGAAAGAACAGAAAGCGTGTGAGGAGAAGAATATCAGAAAAGGAGAGAAGGTGGCGGGAGAGGAAGAGGGGGGCATTTACACCTGAAACATTGTGTAACAATGACATGATTCCTGTTTGTATAATGTCTAGTGTGTGTTTAGGAGTGAAAAAAGAAATACGGAATGAAAAAGAGGGATAAAGAAAGATAGAAAGACAAAAAATGAAAAAAAAATATATGGAAGCCTGGCAGAAGAGAGAGAGAGAAGAAGGAACCAAAAAAAAAAAAAAACGAAAGGGGGAACATAATAAAATTTCAACATAAACGTTAACACTGAACACATTCCCATACACACAAATGATACTATTGTGTTTCTCTGTGTGAAAGAGCAAGAGGAGAGGGTGGGGAAGGGCGAGTGAGGACAAGAGCAGAAAAGAGATGGGGAGGGAAACAGAAAGAGATGTACAAACATAATAACAGAAAGATGAAGTTGTACATTGAAAGAAAGAGTGATCGAGAAAGCAAAAGAGAGCATATTGTGTGTATGAGAGAGAGAGAGAGAAAGAGAGAGGGGGGGGGGGTGAGACAGAGAGAGATCATGAAATTAAAAAATAATAATAATAAAATATATATATATATAAATGGCTTTACTTATTATGTGCAATTACTTGATTACTAGTTCAAAAGACAGAAAGAGGAAAAGCAGATAAATGAAGAGGGGTGAAAAATGACAAGAGGGAGTTGGGATAGGAGAGAGGAAGGGCGAGAAACAAAAAGAGAAGAGTTAAAGGGCTCAAGTTAGATTTACCTAACAGGCGATAGTGAAGCCATTGGAACAAATTATGTCTTATCACAAGGTAAAAGTAAGAACTGTGTCAATTGGATTTTAATTGAGAAAAAGTGACTTTTACTGAATATGGAGTTGCAGGACTTAGTCAACATCTCAGCACGAAAGAGTTGTTAAAATTTATTACGTCCTTTAACACCAATAATATTCTGTATAAACACTTTGACCTGATCTAGTTATTCATCTCACAAAATGATGTATTTATTATTCTATTTTCCTGTAGGTGAGATCACAAAGTGATGGCTACGTTCCAGGAAAAGATATCAGTTCAAGAAAATCAGATTCAGCCACTGGTAGGTCGCTTTTTGCGAATATGAAGCTGGCTTCATGCAGGCAGAAGATAGTGTCAGGAAAATAAGACCTAACGATACAGGCCTACCTGTCTAATGAACAAAACAAAAACAACAACAAATTAAAATTTTACGTACAGTCTGAGGTAAAGATGATAGCTGACTTCTTATCTTCAAAACCTTGTATTACCTGGTCACGTGACAAACAATACTCACTCGTAGTTAAGGGTGAGGTCCTCTTTAGCAACAGTGTATTGCAGTTGAGTGGGATCAAACTCGTCAGGCCTGTAAAGAGAAAGTGTTTTGTTTCGTTTTTTTTTTTTTTTTAAGTAGATCGAGGAGATAATTATTTCAATAACGAGTTATTATGAACGTCAGCCTAATGGGAGATCGTTGTGCTCAATCCCATTACTTCCCTATACCAGACAAAAGAGGGATTGAACAAGCAGTGTAAAGAGGAAAACAAATCACTTTTGAGCCCTTTGCTTGAGACATAAGGCCATGAAAAATAATTATGATGTAAAGTGAATGTTTTCTTCTTATTGTTAAAATTTTATAAACTTTTTGGCGATCAGTCGTTCGAATGGCAGCAGTGAAAGGATTTTTTCGTCTTTACACTGCTTGCTCAACACCTCTTTTGTCTGGCAAAGGGAAGTAAAAGTCTCTTCAAAATGATCTCATCTTATACAAATCCCTCTATAGGAAAGAGCAGATAATCTGCGAAACGATCTCCCATTGTTTCCCGTGCACAGGTACCAGCGGCCTAGCACAAGCGTTACAACGAGGGAAAACCCTATCTTCTCTCCTGTGATTTGAAATAAGAGCAAACGACAATTCTGAAAAATTCACCATGTCGACTTCATGAAAATGCTTTATTTCCTCTCATGGTGATAATTTTATTTCAAAAAAAAAAAAAAAAGAAAAAAAAAATCTTTATTTGTCGTATTTCAAGCAACAGGAACAAAAACGTTGTTGAGCGTGTCATGAAATGCTTGAGGTATGTACCTTTCTTGTACCTGGTAAGGGAAGGTAATTTTGTTGGCTTAAAAAAAAAAAAAAATGGCTAACAGTCAAACCTGTCAAACGTGCAGCAAAGGATGCCAGAAGTAGTTCTGCAATGTGTTCTATTAGATGTTCGGTATGAGTCTTCTTTTGTGCATCAAACTTTGGACTGAGATCCCGTACGTGTACAGGTGAACTAAGTGCTTGACTGGACTACATCAAATTACTTACTTAATTCGGTTTGAATGGGTGACGTTTACTACTTTCGGGTAGATGTTGTTGTCATCGAAGATCAGACCGACCAGAATTTGGCTCGTCGTTACTTCTCCATTGACGACCTCCTCGTAGTACCAGGTTAGGGACTGCAGGCCGCATGACATAGCCAGACGTGACATAAAATAGAGTCAATGAGGACATAATATGAGTACGAGGTGAGGATGGCAGAGAATGGCTATAGAAACATGGAGGCAAACATACGTGTAGCTCTAACAAACAAAGGATATAGAGACAAACAGACAATTTGTTTGATAGAGAGAAAGATTGACAAATCAATAGATCGACAGACAGCAGACAAGCAGGAAGACACACAGGGTTAAGTGACAAATGAACACATAAATAAACATTGAAAAGTTAATTTACAAGGGCACAAGCGGTCCATGTTATTTAATTAATCAGTCGTCATATGGATTTTATAAAAAATGTTTAGTTGGATGGAATTAAAGCCATTCGGTATACCAATATTGTTCTTCCTAATATATTGTGTCATCCGCATATTGAATGATTTTTTATTTTTTTTAGGGGGGGGGGGGAGGGCAATTTCTGTGACATCTACGCAAAAACGTTGTTTTTTTTTTTCTTTCTTTTGACCCTTGTCTTGTTAAAAATTGTATTCCCCAGTGTTGGACTGAAGCGAACATAATAATGCATGCAATTTAGAATATTTGTGTCTTAAAGAAATAATGTATGCATCCCTAAAAGACAGATAGGTTTAAGTTTGTCTCTTAACGCTGTTTAAAAATGTATGTTTAATATCACAAAACACATCAATTTGAATTTCAAATAATTTACACCTCTAAACTTTCTGCAAATTTTGTTTTGACTGACGTTGAAATCAATTACTTTGTAGTCACGAAGGAAATCGTGTGTCCAATTCAATGACAGCTATTCAAGATTACAGTCTGACATACAAGTCGATATAAAAGAGTTTGAATCTTTCAGTGAGGCTGTCATTCTGTTCAATGTAACTCATATGTTTTCATAGTCAATCACGCTGTAGGCTGTAGTTCATCATGATTAAGTTTAAGTGCAACATTACAAGAGTAAGTAGAATTGCTTTGAAACTGTTTGGATATTACGTCACAAGAAAGAAGACATGAGCATCTTTATGTTGACAATAGTAATCTACTTAAAAAGGCACCAGATGTTTTGGAAACTGGGCAAAGTCCCTCGAAACATGGTTGCAAGAATTGGACATTGAGTCCCCCCTCTTGAAAAGAGGAGGATGGTTTTAATAAATAAAGAAAAATGGTATGAAAAATCGAAAGTATGTTTCACAAAAAAAAAAAAAAATAATAATAATAATAATAATAATGACCATTACGACAAAACTTACAGTTCAATATACAGAAAAGAAGGTGAATTTCAGATTTCAAAAAGAAGTTTGCAGAGGATTGGTAAAACCATGGGCTATGCATTCATGAAATTTTCATCTGGCAAAAAATTTGCTTTGTGAAAGAGGGCAGTGAGTGGAAACCAAGAGTAAGTAACGAGCTATGGCACCTGAATGAGAAGCTGTCTTCCTCGAAGAGATATGAATCAGCGTTCACAAAACACAGTGTGACAAGGACTGGCAATCCAAAGACAGGGGGAAATTGTTCCAGCTAGTAAAGGTGATAGAATTAGAATAGCATGTGCTGGAAGCAGAAATCAGTGCTCATCAAAACCTCAGAGCTCGTTTACAATGTCACTGCAACAGATAATTGAAATTGTTCTGCAGAAATAAATGGAACGATTTTGAAAACTGGCTGGGATATTTTCTCCTTCTTTCACCCCCATATGTGGTTATGACCGACACATCATATCACAACATCAAGTTAGAGGATGACAGAGCTTCAACATCCAGTAGACAGAAAGACAATATCGGTGCGTAACTGAAAATATTGCTTTTATCCGACTCATCGTAAATCAGAACTCTTTTCTCTTGTCCTAAAAAAAAATATCTTGAAGGACTTTGAAAACACAACAATTGATATATAAAATTATTTTCAAGTGTTGCGTTTTTTAAAGTCTGTCAGTAGAATCATTTTCAAGTGTTTTTTAAAGTCCCTCAGTATACCATTATATGTGTTGTTGCCAGGATTATCCACCAGTCTGGATGGACACATCAATCTACGATTGTCTTTCTTGCTCACCAAATCTCAACCCAATTGAACTCGTGTGTTTTAAAGTCAAAGCAATTCTCATGGTTTTGACTTTTTCGAACTAACTTGTACTGAGGTATAAATAGAATAGATAAAAAGAAAAAAAAATACAGAAAAAAAACTGAAAAAGACAGAACGAATGAACAAACGATTGATGAATAAATAGCAATGCAGAAATGAAGAAGAGAGTAAATGAATGACAGAATGGACGAATGAAAGAAGAAAAGTCGATAGAAGGGGAATTGGCCTACTTTCCGGGAAATAGAATCAGTTCGAGTGCCGGTGTGATATGAAATGTATCGAGCTTGAGTGAATGAGAGCTATATCAGCACACTTGGTTCTAGAATGATTTCTGTCAATAAATAAATAAATAAATAAATCATAAATGAATGAATAAATAGATAAATAAGCCGATTACGTGGTCTGTGGCAGGCAGGATGATAGGAACAAATTTGGCGCTGACGAGGTCGTGGATGACTGTATAGTTGGTGTAAGGGCTGGCCTCGTCGTAAGTGATCTGATCTTCGTTGGTAAAACGTCCACTGAGCATGACAGCCATGTCCATCAACGTTGGCCATCGTCCTGGTGGGAGAGCGGGGGAGAGTAGAGAAGAGAAAGAGGAATTGGTAGAGGGCTGGAAAGAGAAGTAAAGGGAAAAGAGGGGGAGGGGATGCATGTGCACATAGCAGGGCGGTAGCAATAAGGGCTTAAAAAACAAACACAAGACACACAAAAAAAAAAATCAACGAAATATCAACTGTAAACAGACAGACAGAAACATATACAGACAAAGACATAGACATAAAGAGAGATTGACAAATGAATCTCTGAATGCAAATAAACTGCTGTATAATATAATGCATATCTCCTGCTTAAGTTGGACTATAAACTGCAGGTCGTCTGGGCCTAGCTCCTTAATCTATGATGGATGCGTTAATTTAATCTTTGAATGTCTCAACGCTAGACTAGATTATATTACAATGAAGAACACTGGGCTGGCTAAGACCAGTGAGGATTACGTAGGTTACAGAGTTCAATAGTAACCCTTCCAACTCGGGCTGATCGTTCAACTTAGGCCTACTGTTACGTATAATCCACCAGACTATGCATAGCGTGAGCGGTTCGAATTAAAGAGGTAGAGGCGGTGAGGCCAGGAGGGCAGGGGTCGTCTGGAATAAAATATATAAATAAATAAATAAATGAGGCAAATACAATAATAAAGAGATGGGACTTAAATGCACTCAGGCAATTTCTTTCAAACCATGAAGGGGGAGTGGGGTGTCCTGAAATATGATTTTTGCTAAAGGCTGGGGTTTTGTTTTGTCTCAAAAGTCTTGCCTCTTTGGTATATAAAATGATATTAAAAAGTGGATGACTCATGGCCAGTCAACACATGGCCCAGCTTACTATCAACTAGGATATGGCTCCCTCTAGTTGCTGCTACATGCAATGGTAGATCATCACTATTTGACAAGATGCAGGCAAAGAGTGCAAAAAACAAAAAAAAACTTCATTATGACCATTGCTATCAATATCTTGAGCCATTATGCTGAGGGATGGACATTGGGTGATTAATCTAAGGCGAAAAAAAAACAAAAACTCACGATCAAGCAGAATATCAGTGTAAGTTTTCACTAGGCGCTTTGCAATGAATTCCCGCATCATATTAATAGTAAAATGCTTTTTTATTTGCCCTGTTGCACAGCACAGGTGTTGACTTGCTATGGTAAAGGTCAAGACGCACTTGGTTTTGGCCTTCTGATATGAAGGCCACATAGAGGTCCCCGCGAAACCAGGAAAGACTGTAATTGAACCTTTACAACTGTAGGGGTAGGTAGCAAAAATTCGAGAAAGGATATGAATAGAATGCCACGAAAGGGCAACCAAAGACACAGACGTCAGGGAGAGAGGCCTAGTATATTGAAAAGCTGCTTAGAAGCTGAAGGCCAAAACAGCAGCATCAATAACAACAACAACAAAAAAGCCCCACCCCCCACACCTAAAAAAACGAAAAAAAAAAAAAAAAAGAATTCCATGCCAAATTTTCCTTATGAAAAAAAAAAAAAAAAGGAACTTAAAACCTGTAATATCAAAAGTCGATTTTTATTTATTTATTTATTTATTATTTATTTATTTATTTATTTATTTATTTTGTTCACTATCCCTTTGGGTTTGTCCCGAAATCTTGACCAACACCATTCCGTAAAGTACATTTTCTTCACTTTCATGATGAACATCATTGCCATTTTATTACAACGTTAGGTACTAACAGACATTTCAATCCTGTTGTCATGTACGAAATGCTTAACTGCGTAAGAACTCTTTTCCTCAGAGAACTGCCTAAATATCTGTTTATGGAAAGACCAAATCATGACATTCAATGATGGCAGAGACGGCCTGGCAAACAACCTTCTCTACGATCAACAGCAAAATTTCTCAGAACAAACTTCTCGGATTATATCTACGAACTTCCAGATGTTAGTGTCAATTTTCATGCCGGCCATTACAGCTCTTTGGAAGATTTGATGCAGAGCAATGTAACGGATCCAAGTCCAGCCAATATTGCAGAAACCCAGTTCAGTGGGCAAACTCCGCCCTATCAGACAAGAGGGTGGGACGTTTTCCTGGTCAAAAAAATATCCACAAACAATCAGGCTCCTAAAGAACTTGGCAGCCCAGCAGACCAGTCGACCTGATGAGACCATTCAAGAGCTGGCAGCCTGGATCCGACAGAAAGCAGCCACGTATGACTCCCCAGCCATCACAGATCCCATGGATGAGGCGATACGAACCAGATTCGTCTATTGTGCCGGCAAGGAAGCTGTGGTGGTGGTCCTGTTCATGTAAAGGAAGACGAACTGACATTCAGCCGTGCCTACAGATTGCTGCCGTGATGGAAGTTTTCCGAGCAACAAAAGAGACGCTCACCACTCCAGCCTCTGTCGATGCCCCGGCTTTTCAGTGTTGTCAGGGAGGCAGTGCAAGGCCAAAAACACCCAATAGAAATCAGATCCCAGTGGCAGCCAAAAGCCCCAGCGAGGTAGTCGGAAGACATCTTCCTGCCAATGTGACGGTACCCACAGCTCAGACGAGGACAAATTCAAGGATACAACCTGCAATTGCTGTGGCAAGAAAGGCCACATCAAACAAGCTTGTCGCCAGATGAAGAAGCAAAAACCTACGAAGACATCCTGCTACCGATGTGACGGTGCCCACAGGTCAGACTAAGACAAGATTAAGGATGCAGCCGGCTATTCCTGTGGCAAGAAAGGTCACATCGAATGAGCTTGCCACATGAAGAAGCAAGGGCCTGTGATGAGAGTAAAGCGTGTTGACGCCAAACCACTGGTCCACACCTGTGATCTTAGTGGCGTACCGGTAACATCTGAGGTGGACACGGGTAACAGGGATAGCTCCATATCAATCACATCGTGGAGGAAGTTGAAAAAGCCGAAGCTGTCCCCGCCATCGACCAAGCACTGAGGTACTTCCAATGTTGGTCCGCCAGTGATGGCTGTTGTGACTTTACCCGTCAAAGTAACTTCAGATAAGCATTAAAGAACCCGCGTTTCAACCACCACCTGGTCATTTCTCAGCCAGAATGTTAACTCCCACGGGGGTTACGTATGTTACGTCAAATGCTGTCGACAGAACCCGCGCTGAAACCGCCTGTGGCAACATGTTATGCCGTAATAGCATGGAAGGGATGCTATTCGGGGCAGGGAGAGGGATTTCGCCAAGTAGATGTGATTTTGTATTCTCCCAGTTTCTGCGTGTACTTGCGAAAGGCAGGCGTAGCTATGAATTTGACAAGAGATGCTGACTACAGATTTCATGAAGTGTGTACAGAAAAGCTACTGCCTGGCGTGAGTTTTTACCAGTGGGTCCACTCCCATTCCTTTATTGTTCTCTACTACAGCAGATTAACTGGCAAGCGGAACTGGGTCATGATGTCCACTGCCAGTAAATTAAATACCTCGATCCCGCAGTATTTATAGTGTTGCTGCACTGCTATGAAAGAAATTTATACTTATTAGTGAAATAAAACATTGTGTGCACATCTTTGTTTGTCATGATTCGAATTATTATCAATAACTGAGGAAGAAATTGCGAATCGAGAACTGAAAGAAGAAAAGCAGTCAGCCATTGTTCTTGTTTTGGGAACTATTTACTGGCTCTCTACGTCACGTAAGAATCTGAAACCATTGAAATGACCTGAGGTTGTGCTTAAGCCTTTAAAATGACTATGAAACGTTTACGAAATGGTTCTTGATTCTAAAAAGCATTTACTTATCGTTGAATCTTGCTTGTGGGGTGAGCAAAAACAGAAATGTCTTCATGACTTTGCGTTAGCAGCACAGACCGTTAGCGGTTCTCCTGTGTCGGTCATATCACGACCGCGGAAAGTGAAATAGTCCAAAAACTTCCAGTATCGGTCCGTCCTAAGCCGTAGAAACGCGGATTTTCTAATGCCAACCACAGTAGGTCGTGGTGACCAGGCTGAACCTAAACTTCCTGGGCAACAAAGCCACCATATGCCTGGGCGTGTCAGTAGACACAATCCTTAGTGGATCAACGATAAAGAAGGTTCAGCATTCGGACATTGGACACAAGCCAACGCACAAGCGTCAGAAACGCAAGACAACATTCAAAGTCGGCACTCCCTGTTTCGCCCTCACCTTCAAAGTAGGCAAAAAGGACAAATGGGAGCCTGCCATTGTTTCACTAACAGTAGGGAGGACAATGGAGGAAATGAAGATTCAGGATACCACTGTCCGCCGCCATTTCAACGAACTGAGATTAAGGAAGTGATTTTTCATGCCTTCAACAAAGGCAGTGTGTTATTAGTTTCCTGTGGGCCAGGCACTCAGATGAAAAGGAGATGTTATGGGACCTACTTGTTTCCCTGGCAGCCAAGAGTTGCTTCTCTTAGAGAAATGTCAACGATATGAGTTTTGTGACCATTCATGTTAATTATCAAAGTGGGTCTTATCTAAGAGAATATTCTCTACTAAGGAAGCTCAACTTAAGTGGCCGAAATATTAAAAGTGCCCTGCGTGAGCTAGCAACAGCAGCAGAGAACTCTTCCTGTTGGATCTGGTGTAAAAGGAATGAGGCGTCCC
>JBCAUA010098596.1:0-10315 GCA_038406235.1 Peronia verruculata
CTATCTATCTATCTATCTATCTATCTATCTATCTATCTATCTATCTATCTATCTATCTATCTATCTATCTATCGTGAGTTACCCTTGTTGCCTATATTATTATGTAGTCGACATTTTGGACATCACTGGTTACTCCTTTAAATGATGTCATAGAGGGTGTATGCGCTGCTATTATTAGCAACCCCAAACAATGTGATTGACAGGAGATTTGTATGCTCCCAAAAATGACTACACTAGAGCGACCATAACCAGTTGATGAACTTTGACATTATCGCTTGTAGTATATAGTTGGGGAATCCACTTTAATATTCTTTTGGTTGTGTTTGATTCCTTTTGAAGAAAAATACAGTGATGTTGCTTTGTTGTTGTTATTGTTGTTGTTATCGTAGATGTAGCTTAAAGTTGAAGAATCTATTTTTATGTTGTCTTAATGTGGTCTGTTTGATTTTCTATTAAAGAGATATTAAGTAGTGATTTGTTGTTTTGTTATTGTTGTTGTCGCAGATTAAGGGTAAAGAATGTGCTTTTGAAGAATTGGTTTGATTTTCTTTTGAAGAAATATAAAGTATTTTTGTGGATGTGTTGCTGTTATTGTTCATCTTTATCCATTTATTATTGTTTGTTACCATTGACATGACTGTGACGGCACAGAGAGCTGCTGTTCTTTGTCACGATTTTGTACACACCGAAAATTAGAGTGTTCACTTTGATGTTCTTCTCTCTATTTGATCGTTCTCTCCCATATAAAAATTACAAATATATATATATATATATATAAAATAAATAAAAGTACCATCCCTTGACCCCCAAGGGGGGAAATTGGCTTGGCCATTTCTGACCGCGTCGCCGCAGTGCAGCGCCACTTTCTATATGGCATAAATCTCCACTGGCTATTATATAATAAATATATTTTATTTTTAGACATACGGCTTATCACAAACGGTAGATATGGTAATGTTGTTTTGGGCCATTTTCCAAGGCCATTTCAAAGAGAAATTATAATTATGAAAAGAAACTTTTATCATTGAGATTCCAGTGCCGATATGTGCCCAGTTGCTCAGAATGTTCACTACACAGACTGATATTGGCCTCAAACTCTAGGGATCATAGAAACCAATCGCGTCATTCTCAGCTTAGAAACCGAGACACTGCTGTGTTGGTGTTTGTCGGAAGTTGACACCGGAATTGCCTGTCAGCTAAAGAATAGCCTAGCTGTGCGCTTTAAAGTTAAATCCACTTCGCTCTTTGCTGGTCGTATTTCAAAAACTTGCATTCACAGTATTGATGTTTTCAGTGCACTGTTACCGGCTCGATCTCACAGCTCTGAATGTCTGGGACTGACAAGGTCAATACACAGGGTGAAATTTGTGAATAGGACGTGTCTTCAAAGCGCACCATTCATCAAACGGCGTCCTGTGATAACTGGTGCAGCAACAAGTATCTGCCTATACATTGACTCACTGGCACGCGACCCAAACCACGGGTCTGGCTAGACAAGGCAATACAAGGCGGCCATGGTTCTTTTGAACACTATTATTATGAGCAGTAATTTAGGGCTGGTAAGACGACGACCTCTGAACATGAGAGTTTTTAATGTTACACAATAAAGTCGTACCTTACAAGGGACGAATGTTTCCAGTCCCTCTGCATAATTATTAAAATAATTGATTTTTTTTATTTTTAAAATCGACATCTATACCTGAAACCTAGTGAGGTTTTCCTTTCTCTCTTTTCTGGTCTCTTTCTTTCTGTCTTTTTTAAAAATTGTTCTTTCTTTCTTTTTTCTTTCTTTCTTTCCTTCTCTCTTTTGTTCTGCCCCTTTCTTTCTTTCTTTCTTCTTTTTTCTTCGTTCTTTCTGTCAGTTTTTCTTTCTGTCTTTTTTCTCTTTCTGTCTCTTTCTGTCTGTCTGTCTGTTTTTTTTTTTCCTCTTTTTTCTTCTTCTGTTTCTCTTCCTCACAGTGAGACCACGACAGATCGAGAAGCACTGTGTCTAGATGTGAGCATTCATTTCGTACCAGATGGAGGAGGGGGTAAAACTGCATCGTTTAGCCAAGTTTACTGTTAGACAGTTCTTATTTTGAGTTGATGTATTGAATTTTTACTTAAAGTGGTATTTAGGCTCAAGACTTATGATGTGTATCAAATTCACCATTGAGATGAATATTTCTGACAGTTCAGCTCGTTGACTACAAAAGCCTGCTGTACAGCTGGCCGGCATTATGATATTATGAACTGCGCAGTTTTGTTTGGTTGTTGTATAGTTGCCGCTGTACCCCCCCCCCCCTCCCGGGCCCCGCTTCACACAATGCTTTCTTTGTGTTTTATCAATCACACAGATTGTGAGTATGTGAAGCCTAGACCTGCCTGAGGAACCGGCTGACCGTCCACTTGCCCATCCCGGCTCCCGTTTGTCCAGTCACTAACCACGAACTACGTCTCAGCTTTGGAAGTCACTGACTAAACGCCCATTTTATTTAAAATCACGGTTTACAGAGATGTCAAATTTCCTACTTCAGTAGGCTTTCCCACTTTTTGGCTGTCAGTAATTGTTTTCTCAATTGGCCCCAAAATCCGGTATTATTTACCATTAACGTGCACTGTACTTCAATTTTACCTGTTGCTAAAGAATATTCCTACTTTTTCATGTAGACAGATTGACCTCCCTGAGTTTAATTCTTCTCCCGCCCATTCAAGTACAACTGTCCACGATATCAAAGACAAGGTTACACATCACTCCATTCACTAACAACTGCATTCCGTTCATTAGGCCTGTGTTTGTGTTTTTAAAAAAAAAGAAAAAAGTCGCAAATCTGAATATCTACTTTCTTGAAACGCCGTTTTCAGGGAAAAGGCTGTTTATCAGTAAGGTAGTAAACCGTCTGTCCAACCACCAACCAAACTTATTTTGATGAAACGCGTTTTCCGCGAAAACTTTTTGTTTCGACGCATTGCAGTTTAGTTTTGCATTCACGCTTTTGACACTTAACGCACAAAAATCTTATCTAGTTGTTTGAGAATGAAGCTCAGCGATAGTAGACCGTCTTTTTGTAGTGTGAAAACCGCTAGTTGAATGAGAGGAGAAAAGATCTAACTGTGAGGAACACAACGTTTTATCGCAGTACGTTAGAACCACGAATTACGCATCAACATAACAGTTTCCCTCCCCCACTAGGACTTCAGCTTCTCAGTTTGTAAATTTCTGTTTCATCCCCAGAGCCAATACTAAAGACCAACCCTCGCGCTCCGCTCCCCGCTTTCTCACCCTTCAAAACTAAAATCCTCGATAGCTGGCTCGCGTGGTGCGGCACGGACGGCTGAGTATCTACGGCGTACGGACGGGATGCGCTCTTGAATCCTGCAAAGTCCCCTCGTCCGTTCACACAGCTAGCGTAGCGGCGTACGCACGGTGGGTTGGTGCGATGCCGGGCCGCGGCGTGTTTTAGTGTGAACCCTGGTAATCTAGTCGGGACATTGACTGATCAGTGTTGGAGCTGGCGGTGTACGCCGACTAGCAGCTTGCATGTTCTTGTGACTTGAGGACAGCGTAGTCCTTGCTTGACCTGAACATAGACAGTCTTCAGTGTCCGGACAGTGCGTGTTTTTTCAAGGAAGTCAGGACACTATTATGGATAATTTATTATGCTTCTAACAGAGGGCCTGCAGAGGAACTGTGCTCTTAAAGTAAGGTGAATGAGTTAATGAATTGTTTGTATGGTTTCGTTTTATTTCTATATGTTGGTATTTTATTCGGGGTTCTATCTGTAAACCGATAATACTAATACATGCACTTACTTACACTGTCTTGTGAAATGATAATTATTATGAATGAAATAAAACTTCGACACTTCGAAACGATCTCAGCAAAAGAAAACAAAAACAAATAAACAACTGTAAAATTGAAAGAAAGAAATAAACACACAGATGCCGTCTGATATTCAAGACTTATTTTGAAAAAGTTTTACAATTTCTGTGGCGAAAGATGACAAACATTCATGTTTTTTGCAGGTGCTTTTGTCCGAAATGTTCAGTTGATCTGAAATAACCCGGTTTCTGTCGTTTATGCAGAAAGTTTTTTGTGTGCACGGTGTGTTTGGTTCGTTGGGCACAAATAAAGGAGCGGCGCACTTTTAAGTCAGATTTCTTATTATGTTGTACAGTGAAGGGGGTTTTGTGTGTCTATCTGTCTGTCTGTCTGATTGAGGAAGGAGAGGGAGGGGAGGAGCGATTCAGCTATCATTTTGACACCGTGAAGTCCCAGATCTAGGGCTGCTGGGGGCCGAGCTGTTTCATTCGATCCTATAGCAGTGACAGTGTAATATGGTATCTTGTATGATCGTAGTGTTTACACTTCAAGAGCCTGTAATGTCCTACAACTTAAGTACAGTAAGTGGGGCAAAGTGTGGGCCCCATGAGTGTAAGTAAAGGAATGTGTGTATGTGTTCGGGCGGTTTAAAGCTGACAATCCCACACGTTGATATCTGTCCGATCAGTGGATAAAGTAACAATTTTCCAGCTGGAATTTGTCCAACGTGTTTACTTTGTTCTGTCGTCGCACTAACTTCAAAATCCCCAGGATGATCAATTAAAGGCGTAGAGACAACATAATCGTCAAAAGAGGAGCAGGACCAACATTCTTTAAATAATTATTGCAGTGAACACATACATCAGTCGTTGTCGGTTTTGATAGCCTCTATTAGAACTAGATCTTGTGTTGTGATTCTTCCTTGTTTTGATCAAACATGTGTTGGCTATATGAGAGGGACGTGTATGTGTGTCATATAGATGAAGTATTAGATTTCACGGGACCAAAAAACTCCAAGAAATAACAATTAATTCTGCCCTTTCCACGGACGTCAGTGTAACACTGATTCATTCCAGTGTTAATTGGTGAAATAGGTTTGCGTTAGGCTGCTCCCCCCTCCTCATAATGTTGAAAGATTAGAGAAACATTTTTATTTCGTTCTTGATGGACCGAGACACTTTATGCCAACAAATTCTACAGATTTACTGCATGGTGAGGTTTAAGCGGTGTCTTCACACATGCAAGAGCAAGAAAAGGGTTCTCGTGTGAAAACCAAGAGAAAATAATGTTATCGTGTTGTGGATCCTACCTTGCAGTCAGTGGTGCTTCCTTTTTGATTTGGCACCTAGATCTAGATCTAGATCTCCATCAGAATCAGATGGTCGTATTGCTCCTAGCCTGTGGTTCACGACTGTGGGAGGTTGGTGGGGAATAGCGTGCCTTCTGTGTGGTAAACTAACCGGATCGCTGCTGGTAAACACAAAGGAAGAAATCGCGTGTGAGTGAAGTAATCCACAGATAATCACAGGATAATTGTGTTCGTTTAGGCAACAAGATAGAATAAACAGTGTGAGCTTTTTCTTCTTAAGACAGAACAAATAAGATAGAGAACAGACAGCATAGTTTTTCTCTCTGAGAAAGAAAACAGTGCAGAACACAAAGTTGTCAGCACATCGTTAGCACCTGCCAACTTTGGTAAATTGAATTCATACATGAAGGGAGAAAACGTCAAAACCAACATTTGAACGCTGGGAAACGGCATAATTAGCCCACAGTAACTATCAACTTGGGAGACGAGTCTATCGTTAAGTTAAATATACAGTGTAAGTGCAGGAAATCTGCAAGTCGGAGATTTCTACTTTCGTGGAAAATAAAGTTATCTTATCCTATCTTATCTTATCTCATGTTTATGTTATCTTATCTAGAAGCGGGAGTTCCGATATGGCTCTTTGAATCTGTCTTCTTACCTTATTGATGTTTGGTTGGGACTTAGTTGGTTAGCACTGGGGATTCCACTCACGCACTTCAAGCTGTAAAGGTCGCCGATCTGGTCAGAGATTCGCTCGTTATATTCACGGGTTCGAATGAACCATTTACTTCAGCCTTATAAATTACTTTTAAGATATTAGACAAGCTTTGTAAAGATGGGGGGGGGGGGGGGGGGGACTTTTGCTTCTTTTTTTTGAAACTTTTAAACCAAAAAACTTCTAACCAAAATTTTCCGATAAAAACAAAGGGCTCGCAGGTTTGCACTCACATACATATCTCCCCCCCTCCCCCCAATTACACACACACTTTCATCATGACATTGTGAATTTTTAAAGAATTTTCCGTTACAAGTGTTCAGATAGGGAGAGAACTGGGGTTGTTTTTAGTTCTTTACGATGTTTATCCTATAAATCCATCTCCTGTACTTACCAAAGGGAAGTAGTATGACTGACGGTCAGAGTAGCTCACTCTCTTCCCTATAACATCCTGTGGGTTAAGTACAGTGTCCGTCTTTTTCTCCACGATAGCCCTCTAGTCATTTCTTGACCATGAACTGAACAAGTAGCACAGTGCAAGTATCTACATCAAGTAGATCTACTGACCATAGCTCTCTAGTCATTTCTTGACCATGAACTGAACAAGTAGCACAGTACAAGTATCTTCACCAAGTAGATCTACTGACCATAGCTCTCTAGTCATTTCTTGACCATGAACTGAACAAGTAGCACAGTACAAGTATCTACATCAAGTAGATCTTCTGACCATAGCTCTCTGGTCATTTCTTGAGCATGAACTGAACAAGTAGCACAGTACAAGTATCTACATCAGGTAGATCTACTTACCATAGCTCTCTAGTCATTTCTTGAGCATGAACTGAACAAGTAGCACAGTACAAGTATCTACATCAAGTAGATCTACTGACCCTAGCTCTCTAGTCATTTCTTGACCATGAACTAACAAGTAGCAAAGATAAGTCTACACCAAGTAGATCTACTGTCCGAGGTGCCGATCTTACTCAAAGACTTAACCTCATTATACTGTGCACTGGCAATAGGAAATCGTTTTGACCAGCTCTAGCATCCCCCCCCCCCCCTGCCAGACACAATTACAGTTGAACAGGCGGTATAGAGAAAATAATAGTACTAGTAATGGTAAAAAATAATCATACTAGTAATAGCAATAATAATAAAGTATTAATAGTAATAGCAACAATAATAATAATCATAATAGTAATAGCAATAATAATAAAGTATTAATAGTAATAGCAACAATAATAATAATAGTAATAATAATGATGATAGCAATAATATAGTAATAATAGTAATAATAGTAGTTATAATAATAATAATAATAATAATAAGAAGAAGAAGAAGAAGAAGAAGAAGAAAATCAGTTTTGGACTCTGCTTGAAACTTATCTTAAGAAAAAGTTCGACAGATTCTTGGCGTAAGGAAAATATTTTCTCTTGATTGTTTGAATTTTTATCAATCCTTGCTTTTTTTTATGTTATTTATTTTATTTTGTTTTATTTCATTTTTTTTCTTCTTTTTTTTATATTTTATTTTCATTTTATTTTATTCTATTTTATTGTTACTTATATTATTTTACTTTTTGTGTGTATGTGTATGATTTTATTTTTCTTACGACAAGAAGAGAACTGCTTGTTCAGTATCAGATCTGGTGTGTCTGGCAAAGAAAATCAACAGGGTTGATCAAAACGATTCCATTTCTTATTCTCTCCGAAACAGTCAGTGTCCAATCATTTTATGGCATAAATTGTCGTGTGTTAGACACGAAGATTTCAAGTGTATTGCAAGATTGGAAAAGGAAGTTTTAGCACAGACTTTACCGAGACACCAGATTTAAATGCCCCATGTAACGGCCTGTTAAATACACTTAAGGGTAGTTTACCAAAGACCATACTTTTTCTGGGAAAAATAGGATAATGAATTTGCTGCATATCAGCGCTGGCTGTAGTATGAGACCCAGACTTTTTTCTTCTATGGAATGAAACAAAGATCCGAACTTTACACACTTACAGAGAAAGAGCCCAGCACAGCCCAAGAACAGAACATGAAGATTAAAGTTATCCCAGCTGTTTGAACACTATAGCAGTTTATGGGTTCTGTTCTTGTAGCGTTCCTTTAACACTTTCAGGGTTAAACCATCCAGTGTTTGTTCACATCTTATTAAAATTTGGTCCATTGCTGGTTAAGGATAGGGATTCTGCTCCCGCTCTGGAAACCATCCTATGTCTAATTGAGCGTTAAATGATATTATCGTAGCTAATTGACCTGTAATGATGAGATAATTGGAATGGTATTACTGAAAAAGATGTTCTGTTTTGATGGCATGACTATCGAATACATTTCTAAGTATCTTTTTGACAATTAGTGGTGTCGTAAAGTGTTTATTTTCGTATCCGGCATCTTCATCTCAGCTTTTTAACTTCAGTATTTGAGTGTGAGTTCTGTTTTGTTCTTAATTGTAAAGCTAAATTTGTTTTTCAGATTGCCTGGTGGAGCTTAATGTTTCAATAATCAAGCTGTTGTTGTAGCAAATTTACATGTTTCAAGACTTGTTTGGGAATATTGAGAGAAACGTTTTTTTTAAAGAGATATTAAAAGAAAAGATTTTAATTGATGAGGTTTGGATTGGGTCTACAAATAGATCTCTATAGGGAAGAGTGAGTGAGTGAGAGAGAGAGAGAGAAAGAGAAAGAGAGAGAAAGAGAGAGAGAGAGTGTATGTAAAGTGTAAAGGCAAGATGTGTAGAAGTTTACGTTCAATAGTAAATTCCTTACATTTAACGAGACGCATCCGACATCAAAAGTACGACATAGGGTTGTAATTTCTTTGATGTGCTAAGCATTTTGACAGCTGGCTTCGTGGCACACCCGCCGACATAATGTAGGTTACGTTCTAGTGAATATCGCAGAACATGTTCGCACTGTTAGTATATTTGGCTGATGGGACAGAAATTAGCATTAATTAATTTTTGAACGATGTGTTCGATTATGAAACGAAAGGCCAAACCCCATTTTAGCAAAGTAATCAATTCGATATTCAGTGCGAATAGATGTAGTTTACTTGTAGAGAAGGATTCGGCATATATGGTGCAAAAGATAACTAAATTGAAAGTTGTAATTGTCCAGGAATGCGCACATTTTGCTTGATCTGTAAACATATATGGATAATTTAACCAATGTTTGTTGAGAAAAAAACACACACAAAAAAAAAAAACAACTGAAATTTGAAGGGTGTGTTTGTCGCTTGTAAACACAGAGGTATATCTGGAAATACATTTGATGTATGGATATCAGAAGGCTGTTTTGGTGACTATTATGCAATAGGCTGCATTTGGAACTCAACAGTCTGTGATAGTAAGTAATGAATGACAGAATAGAGGGAATACAATGCCCGATAGTTAATAACATTATACCTTTATGCTTGCACTTAGTGTGCAGTTAGTTAAGCTTAGCAACCAGATTCCTATCATTAAGGCGGCCCTAAGGTAGCTAGTGCTGCTGCTGCTGTGTATGCAAGTGCAAACTGTCCTGCACTCAGTGACTACAGTCAACGGAGATCATGTTGTTATGTTTTTATCCCGATCGTGACAGGATGACACGTGGCCTCTCCACTATCAGGCCTGTTTTTTGTACGGTAGCCTCTCTCCAACTGATATGGGAGTTTTGGAGGTTTAGAGACTGTAACTATATCCTATCTTCAAGGAGATTGAATAAAATAATTGATTATGATTTGTAAATCAAACAACATGGATTAACTGTCCTCATCCTAGATGTCGAGATATGTCTCATGCGTTGATTTATTCCATCTGCCTGGCAGTCTCTCAGTTTATCTATCTTTCAATTTGTCTGTCTACAATTTATCTGTCTATCTGGATGTATATCTGTTTGTGTTTCAGTCTATCTATCTGTCAGTCTGTCTGCATGCTGTCTATCTTTTACTGTCTGTCTGCCTGCCTGTCTGTCTGTCTGTCTGTCTGTCTGTCTGTCTACCTGCTTGCTGTGCCAAACGAGTTTCAGCGACACGTATTAAATATTTGCCGACACCAACAGGCCAAAATTGAATTTCAGTCGAGTTTGCATGTGCTGTATCTTTTGAAACAAAGCTGGAGGTATGTAGGTCAAGCGTGTGCTCCGAAAATACCGGCCTGGTCCAAGCCCATGATCTCATCACTTCGGTGTCTCTAATCTGGTCCGTTAGATCTGGGCTGACTGACAGTTCTGTAATGCAATGTCACCCTCGCCACTCGCCCCCTCTCCTATCGCTAATCAATCTCTTTAAGAGTACGTAAAGGCTCGCTTGTGTGTGACAATGACACCAGAGGACTGGCGCCCCTAGGATTTCATCTAAATCTCTATAACTAGGGATGGTCTTTTCGGTTAAGAAAAAAAAAAAAAACAGAAACAAAATGTAGAGGGCAAATGCTATCTATCTATCTATCTATCTATCTATCTATCTATCTATCTATCTATCTATCTATCTATCTATCTGTCTGTCT
>JBCAUA010098607.1:0-23902 GCA_038406235.1 Peronia verruculata
CAGATTTTTATAACGATTATTTTGTAAGGCCAATTCCATGCGGACGATATCGTCCCCATCGCGTTTTACGCTGCGGACGAAATTGTCCGCTGAGTGCTCAAGTGGTTAAAAAGATGGGCAAAGGTTGATACACGATGATCCATGTTGATACATGTATTAACCCCAGCCCACCGAGCTGTATCAACCCTGGCCCACGTGACTTAAATGCATGATTGGACCTCCCCTTCCATTAGATCGGTCCTCATGTGGGTGTCTCCTAGAATTTAACATGCACTAAATAGCAGACTTAGCAGTAAAATGTTGTTTTACTTTATTTACTTAATGCCTTTTAACACAGTAATCACAATGCTCCTTACCTCCAAATTCACTTTTTCTGGCAAACAATGAACTTCTAAGCACAACTTTAATTTCATGCTGTGCAACCTGTTTTGTTTTGACATGGGTCAGAAAGGAAGTTGAAATCAAATGTAAGAGGTGAGCTGTGTAGCAGTCTAGCAGTTAGAAATGGAAGTAGTAGGGGTGTCTCAGCCTTGGACCCGTATCAACCCTGGTGCACTTCCCCTTCATTATTTACAGTCACAGAATCATCCAGAGCATTACTGGTGGTTGTTTCTTGTATGGTACTCCATGAAACAGGTCTTGGGATGCAGGTGTGGTCAGTCATGGCACCCACTACAAACAAAGTTTGTCCTTGCTTGACTTCCTGGTTTACTGCAAACCTTGCAGTTTCTGTCTTGATTTGTATATTCAATAAGATGCATGGCACTAGCTGGGTGACGAACTCTCTCTGCCGCTACAGGTTGAGCTGGTGGGGCTTCAGCTAAGACAACAGCACCTGTCAGTTCCGAAATAATCAAAGATTTGAAGTCACGGAATGACAGATGATCCTGAATGGGGTGGCTGGCATGGTGAAGGATCAGGGCATTCATCTGGCATATTTCAAGAAGCCAGTAAAACACCTTTTTCCACCATTTTTTTTAACGCCGTTCAAAATTGCCACAGTGGGCAATATTTTGGTCTGCCTTGTCGCATGCGTTCATGGCTGCATTGTAGGCATCAACAACAGCTGGCTTGTCCTTGTCTGGGTTATTCCTTGTTGAGCTATTTGTTGAAATCATAATAACGAGGTTCTCAGCTTTCTTGTCCCGCCATGCAACACACAGAATGGAGTTATCATTGCTCAGGAACCACCGGGATTCTCGGTGTTGCAGCTGAAGAGTTTTGATGGCCTGTGGGAACCCTTTCCAGTTTGATGAGAGTGGTCCAGTATAGTGGGTCTGACGCTGCAGAAGGTAATCCACTAGTGCCCGAGACAAGTAGTACCTGTCTGCGTAAATTTCATGGCCCTTGCTGACTCCTCTAAGTAAGGTCTGGAACACCTTGACTGCCTGCTGACCATCATGGTCTACATCAGAGTCGTAAGATGTCTGTTGTCCCAGGTATAAGACAAAATCATAGACATAGCCAGAGGCGCTGTCACAAAGTCCAAATGCTTTGATGTGGTACTTGTGAGGTTTAGAAGCATTGTACTGCTTATGTCTCCATCGCCCCTTGAATCCTATGATTGGTTCATCCAGTGACAAAGCATATTCCGGATAATAGGCTTCCTGAAATCTCTTGGTCAACGTAATCAGGAAGGGTTTCACTTTTTCTTTTGCCTCTGCTTCCACCTCACCAACATGAAGCATGGTGTGATATAGCCATAGGGCTTCAGACCTCTCTCTGTTTGGGAACACATGAGAGAACCATGGTATATACCAAAAAGCAGGTGTCTTTGCCCAATAGTCTCTAATGCGTGGCCGTTTGTCCAGTCCCATGACAGTGAGGATGGCAAAAAAAAAAAGAAAAAATTCTTGTCTCGTGGTTGGTGTCCACTGTCCATAAACCGACCTTGGTGTTGCACGTCCTTGGCTTCAGCTGCTGCAATTTTCATTTGGGCAAACTCATTTATGCAATTGACAATGCCATCAACAATGTCATTTGTCAAAAAAGGAACGTAAACAATCTGCAGCCAAGGATTCCTCAGTAAGTGGAACATGCAGGCCTGGCCTGCAAAGGGGACAAAAACGAAAAGAATTTGTCGTTCCATCATCAGTTATGATTCTCCACGTGCCATCATCATCTTGTGGATCTGGATCTGCAGGTTGATTAGCTATTGAGGCCTGCCCTTTTCCTTTTCCATTCCCCTTTCCTTTACCTTTTCCTTTTTCTTTCCCTGTTTCAGGCATAATCCTCCTCCTCTTTGCTGAAGTGCCTGATGTAGAGGGCAGATCCTGACCATTCGTGTTAGGCATAGTACTGGTAGACGGTGACTCAGATCTAGATCTAGTTCTAGAATCTCACCTACTACTACTAGCACTAGAGATATCACTAGATCTATCCCAATCAGTCAGTGACTCTAAGTCGTCGTCGTTATCCAAATTTTCATAAATAAAATCCATCGCCTGCTTGGCAGTCGTTCGCCTAGGTGAGTGTCCTTCAGCCATGTTTGTTGAATCAGCTGATAGTCAGTGTGGAAAAAAAAACAGCAAAGAAGCTCATGCGTGCGTTCAAACAGCGTGCAAGTCGCTTGTGACTGCTTCAATTTCCGCTATTCAAGCCTATTTCTGACTATCTATCGAAAATACGACTGATGTCGTTAGAGTCGTAAAGAAAAACAGGTCATAGTGGGAGCGGCTTGCCGGAATAGCAAGCATTCACTTGAGCCGCTGGGAGCGGCTTGCCGGAGATAAAGAGTTAAGAATAATCTTTTCTTTTTTTAAGAATTTACTATTAAAACTGATAGGCTACTGAACGATACGTTTTACTCTGCGGTGAAAGTTAGAGTAATGTGCTGCAGTGTGGAGCAATAAACGCGGTTTAACTAATGGCCACTCCAAGACCATTGTCTGCGTGTGTTAGATCTACGGTATCGCAGAACATTCCTTAAGATGGTAAGACGTAAGACGTACTGCTCGTCTTCCCAACCCCGCATACCCTGCCCAAACCTGTGTGGGCAAAGAAACACCGTCCCTACCCCAGGTTGTTTTACTTCGGCCCAGCCTATTGAATAAGTATCACGCAAACATTGATGTGCCTTTAACCATTAGTGTGTAATCAGAGCTGGCGGGCATTGTAAACAGAGGATGAACAAACAAAAAGCTGGCCACGCGCTCAGTCTAACCATGATTCTTTGGCATGCCGCCTCATGGTTTTAACTCGTCACTCCCAGACCTCTGTCTGCATGTGTTACGATTTGGCAGATCATTCCTGAACACCTTAATGATTACTCTTCATCTCCTCCAGCCAACACGCCCTGCCCAAACCTTTCACCTGCATGGACAAAGAAACACCGTCCCCACCTCAGGCTGACTTACCTGTTCCCTAGCCTATTTGCATAAGTATCAACCATATGTTGTCTTGTCTTTAGCCACCTGTATGTAATTGGTGCCGGGGGCATTGTTAAGAGTGGTTGAGCCAATGAAACTTAAAAAACTTAATTAAAAAGAATAACTGTTAACCTTATTCTTGCCTCTGAAAGTCTTATTGAAAGTAGCTAAACACATGCTATTAAAGCGTTCCACATGTGGAATGCTAGCAGAAAAAGGGTTAATCTTCTCAACTCTGATTTCTGTTATTCTTGTCCAGTATATTAGTCTTAGAGATTCGTCCAATACCATCAATTGATATCCCCAGAGCAGGCTGGTGAGCAAGTGACTTTGCTGTTATTATTAATGCTTTTGAGTCTGTCAGGATTGAATTTTCATACTGTTGTGCAGCCAGACATGATTTTTTTTTTAAGTTGCCACTTGAATGTCCTTCATGTAAAAGCTCTCACTGATTCCCACCCCTCATATCAAATATTTTGGATCCTCCACATCATCTTACACCGCTGAGATGATTTTTTTATTTCCATATGTGCAATTTTATTAGAGATGTGTAGGTTAAATATCCAATGACATAAGTACACAGGGATCAAATTTATCCAGGAGAGTCAGTGAGATACACACTGTCTTTTATTTGCCCCGGACAGTTGTTGCACTGTGTTATGAGGGTTTTCCCTCTTTGACCAAAGATGTTTGCTGCGTTGATGAAGATGGCAGTAACATCTGCTGCAGGATGGTCAGAGATGGCTTCATATGATGAGCATGTGTTTTCCTCCTTTCTGCTCACCTAATGAACCAGAGTTAGTGTTTCGTGAAAGTCTTTGAGAAAAGCAATGTCTTGCCCACAGGTATAGCCTACACGGCAGCATGACAACTTTTTGAAGGTTTTTTGTTATTATACACATTCCCTCTTGTGGAGCATTGACAGAATCTTTCTTTTAATGTTGTCTGCTATGCATCTAGCTATTTTACATGGTGGACATAGTGTCTGTACGTCTTACAATCAGATTTTTCACAGCCAAGTTGATATTCTTGCATTTTGAAAGATAGGCACACTGCATGTTTCTTCACACCTGAACTTTCAACCAACATCAGCTGTGAAGATCATCTGGACCTGCTGCTGATTTCACAGCAAGGAGGCGATTCTTCTTATGCCATGTCATTGTTTGTAGATGGACCATTTTTTTCACTTCTGATGCATTAAATGCCTTTGGCAATCCTTTATGTTAAGACTTTACAGTCCCACAGGCATGCTTTACTGTTCAATAAGGCCTCGTAGAGTGATGTTGACAAGTAATAATATCCATGTAAATGTGATGGCCTTGTGCAAAAGTCCGATCACAGTTTTTTGTGTCCCTCCAGTATCCCTGCTACAGCTGCAGCATGAGCATGTTTAACTAGAGCAGAAGCTTGTGTACAATAAATGCTGAAGCCCAGGCAATAACAAGAACAAACTTCACAAAAGGTATATAACTATTCCAAATTTATTCGGTTTGTCTGGGTTGTAAACTTTGGATCTCAGTCTGCCTTTGAATGTTGATTAAAATGATACCTAATTTATCCCTCTGCCTCCAGCTGGATCTCCCTTTCCGTCTTTGTATCTGTAAAATTAAAATTAATCAATTACAAATCATAACTAAAATACAATAATAAAGGCACTGGTGCATAATTAATACATCAGCACTTACTTCCTGTCTTAACATGTCGACTGTCCCCTTCCTTTACTCTTCCCCCATGTGAGAAATTTTGTGCTATGATGATAATTTTGCATTTATAATTAAGGCCTGAGGTTGAGTTCACACTATGATTTTGCCTTGGCAAGTGATTGTGGATTTGTGTGTGTGTATGACATGTATGAATATGTGCATACTTGTGTTCTGTAAGTGTGTGTAATTAAGAATGCGAATGACAAACCTATTTACTTTAATCTTGATATACTGTAAATGAAATTGACAGCAGCTCCCTCAAACCACTGAGCTGAGGCTTGACATCATTCTGTGAATCTCCTTCAGCACAGTTCTCGCCTCTGATGCCAGGCCATCAAGAGGGTGAAGATTGCACTTCAGTTCTATGAGGTCCTTTCACAGTACAGCCAGCAACAGCTCCGTCAGGCAGTAGTTTACTGAGGCATTGCCACTGATTGTGCTGGTGAGTGCTTGAAGGCAGTTATACAGCATGACATGATTGGCTGTGTTGGTATATTTGGCATCAGCAGTGCTGGTTTTGTGAAGAGGTGACAAAATCTGCTCATAGTCGTCAGCCTTCCCACCAGTTAATGCACCTGAAGTAAGGCTGAGTGCCTTTGATGATGTATATATATGCACTTTGTTCAGGTGTTCACCCGTAAGAGTGGTTGCATTCCAGCAGATTGTTAAGGGTGACTCTGTATTGATCAATCCTCCAACCTGTAAGTCAGATAGCACTCCTTATTTCATGAACATGCGGTTCACAGTGATGACTTCAGGAACTCTGTCCACTGGAACCCCAAGCTCTCTTGTGTTAAAAGTGATGGGGTCCTGTGCAGTGTCCTGTGGCACCTGCCATTCGATGCATTTATAAAAAATGTTTCTTATTTTCCAGTGGTACGTACCTTTTGGTTGTTTTTTCAAGGGGTGTGCCGTTGTCATTTACTCTCTCATTTAGCTCGTATATAATATAGATGAGATGAGCGTACTGTAGATCTTCCTCAAGCCTTTTTGTTTTCTGTTTTGCAGAATTTCATTTTTCTTATATTTTTCTGTCAGAACAGAATTTTGTTGTTTTAAGTCTCTTATCTTTCTCTTCTGTTTTTCCAGCAATTTCTTTTCGACCATTTCCGGGCATGAGTTTTCAGCATTGCCCTTGTTAAATTTTAAGTTCTGTCTTTACTTCGTAATGGTTGCCTTGGACCACTTCTGTTTTTGCTTGACATTTTTAACCTGAAGTGAAGCATAATGGCAGCCCAAAATCTGCATGAAGTGAAAGAATACGTGCAAGAAAACTTTTCCTTACCACCACCTCAACCCAACACACAATGTTTGCCTGCTATATTTAAAACACTCCAAAAACATTTCTCAAGCCATTCTGGATTTACATGCTCAGTACCCATCCTGTTGTGCATTAGGACTAAAGTCAGCCCTTCAATGGCTCCTAACAATGGAGCAAAATGTACAAAACATGTGCCTGCTCAGTTTGATGCATTTAAAGAACTGTTGGCATCCAACTTTAAACTGCCACAAAAGAGAGACCACCTTCTGTAGAATCGTTCTCACTGACTGGCACCTGAACCATCTGCAACAGAGGCAGCTGGACCGTTAGATTATCCAGTTTCATCATTTATTGCCTCTGTGACTGTGCCTCATTAGCCCCTTATGGACAACTCATATCTGAGTCCGACATATTTTGTGAATTTGAATATTCTATTCCTCCACCTGAATTTTTAGGAATTTTTGATGTTCTTCTGCAATTGGAGCACTGTAATGTGCAGAGACTAAGTCAATGCTTGCCACAAAACAACTAAGAGTTAGCAACATTAAGGCTGATTTGATTGTTTCCATTTTGAACTTATTGAATATTAAGTTTTGATTCAATATTTTCAAATTAAGAATGACCAGAAATCCTACCTTTTTTTTTGTAAAAATGTTTGAAATGACCTCCTGTGGCTCATGTGAAGTCTCAATAATTACTTTTCTGCTCAACAGAGATTTTATTTCTCCATCAAAAGCTGAAATTTCATCATCAGAAAATAGTATATTTCCAAATTTATAGTGTGTTTGTGGCCCCTCTTCATCAAATTCTATTTGTGTACCTTGTACCATAGCAAGTAGTTGACGATCACTTGTAAGTGTATGCCATTTTTCAGTTCTCTCTCTAATTTGGCAAGCTTGGAAAGCATTTATTTATTGTTCCAGAAAATCTACCACTATATTACAATCATGGCGTATAACATGATGACTGACCATGTTTTAACTTAGTCTGTGGCCTATTTTCTGCGATAGAACTTGGTTTGCTGGCCTGTTGGCTGAGATTGGTCCCACTGGTATGGTCGACCCTTTGATTGTTTTTGCCCGGAAGGCTTGCTTTTGCCTAAAAAAGGCTTTGATTTCCCATAGTTGTCTGTTGTGTAGCCACTTTTTTCTTTAAGGCTGTAAGCCAGGCACCTTTCTTCCTTTGTTTCCCGTAGGATCTTTTTAATGTCTAGAGGAACTTTGTATTGCCAGCCTCTGCATCCTACACCTCGCTGTAGTCAGGAGGAAGAGCATAGCGCTGTGCATCTTTTTTCAATGAAGTTAAGTGTTAATGCTTGTGGCCCAACACTGACACTGCATTCAGGAGGTTCCCTATTGTTGAATGCAATGTCGTGTTCTTGTCTTTGACCTCGTTGGGGTCTTTAATCACAGTGGCAGCTTTTGCAATCTTCAGTTGGAACGTGCAATGTTCAGTTGAACGCGTGTTAATTTCATGTCATTCTTTTTGTGTGGCACCCAGAGGCTTTCCATAAGACCTTATTAGTGTGAGGTGCGGACAAATGACAGTTTCCAGGCATTTTGTACTCCGAAAGTTTTTGTTTTAGTAGTGGGGTTGAGAGCTTTTTCTCAGATCTGTTCCCAATAAATCGGGACAATTTTCCAGGCAAAGGTGGCCCCACTGCCTCATCTTGGTTGAGTTGCGCCTCTGCATCCTTGTGGAGGTTTTCTTCGCAAGGAGCATCCAGGGTTGGGGAGTGCACTGCTCTTTGAATTTCTCTCTCCAGTTCATCCCCCTATGTCAGCAGTTTTCCTGGTGACATGGGCTGGTCTGTGACATAACACTGACCTCTCCAATCTCAGGAAGAGGAGGGGGAGTTTCGCGGCAAGCAGAGAGCGCAGGAGTTGGGAACGTTTTGGGATGCGCCGATCTGTTGAAGGTGATATTTCTCTCCATTTTTGCCATTTAGGGGAAAGAGACGAAGAGGATGACGGTGATGAAGATGAAGGCGGTGATTGTCTCTTTTTTTATTTTCTGCTAGGTCTCTGGCTGGAGGCCTTGTTTCCTTCTAGCATTTGCGTCAACAACTTAGTTTGATTTTGCAACGTGAACAGAATTTTGGCCAGGGAGTCCTTTGCCTGTTCAGGTGTTTTGTCCATTTTCTTTCCACTTTCATCTCCCCCTTCCTCGCCTAAACGTATGTCTGAATGCAAAGACAAAAGATCTTCCTGTGGCATAGCCATCTTTGCAAATGTCAGAACAATACAACAGAAATTTACCATTATCGATCAATGTAAAATTTTTTATTACTCACGTACGTATGTAGGGCCTTTTGGTTCTGTATGTTAATTGTTATACAGTCAGGTACTCCTATGAACTGTAGGCTATACCACTGTAACTGCAACAATATTCAAAGGAATTTTCAGATCCAAATGAAGCACATAACAAAATACATGCAATGCATATGACAACCGTATGGGTACAGACATGCGCGAAACGTGACCAGCTGGCATCAGAATAGGCCAAAAGTGACCAGTGGCATGAAACGTGGGCCTACTCACCTGACCTCGAAGCCCTGATGGTTTGCGAGATGAAAGAACTTTTTATGATAAAATCAAGAGATCTTCCATGCAAAAAATGTCCTTTACGCACTTTATTGAATAGAAATTATTACAATAGGGCATTCTCTTGAATAGAAATTACATGTTTTACAAGTTAGTTATTGCATTTTCTTGAACAGAAATTGTTACAAGTGAGGTAAACAAAGAAAAGTTTTAAACTTATCATAATTCATTTTCCATAAAGAAATGTTAAATTTATTACTGAGCAAGGTTCTGCTCTCTGAATTTTGAGATCTAGAGTTAATATGTGCCCTGTTCATCTGACTCATCATCCTTAGTATCATAATATTTCAGCATCACTGTCACTGGCTTGATCTAACTCTGAATCTGCTGATTCTTCTTCCCTTGAAGTCTTCTCTTTCTTTCTTTGTGGTTCTGATATTTCGGTGTCATACTCTATACCCAGGTGGTTAGACAATCCTGACTAGAAGGTTCTTAAACTACCAGTTGGGTGAAGTTCTTTGGCATTCATGTAATATTTTCTGAATCCAATTTGTGGTGATTTTTATTTTTAGATTTTGAAGGGCTTTTGGCTGGCTCATCGATCTGTCTATGTCTTCTTTAGTCTGACATAAGCCTCTGTGACCTAAAATTTCCCTTAGAAGCGCCACCTCTCTTTCTTTATCCTGGTCAATGTCTTTATCATTCTGCCTTCTTTCATTTTCATGAATTCTAGACTATCTGTTCTCTAACAGCTTTGAATGCTTCCATGTGCCTTATCTTTAGATCTTTCCCATATTTCCTCACTGAACCCATCGATCCTTTTTCTACAGTTTGGGGATTTCTTGTTGAGGAATCTAGATGGTTTGTTGTGTTTCCACATATTCACAATGCTCCGCAAGTGAGTTGTCGCAGTTCTGCGCTTCATCATGTTGTGATCCAAGTATCCGAATAACGGCTCTCCTGTCAAATTTGATAGTGGGCAGTTATCCGATAACTCTTGAACATCTGCTGGCAAATCATCTCTATACACTCCTCCTGGTAAAAAATCGGCCAGCTGTCTATTGAGGACTTGCTTACACTGATTTGCTATCATTTTTAAGACAGAATCTGTCAGTGCTTTGTTACAGGCGTCAGACTGAATGAAAGACTCAAGGACATAAGAGGCAATCATAAATTCCTTTGCTGAATAAAGCAGGTTCTAATCTTAATGCAGACTGTCACTATCAAAGTCTTCAGACGACCATCTTGAGCTCTCAAGAGCTGCCTTCCTTGCCTTAACGTGAGCAGGAAATTGACCATAGGGGGTTGTGTTGTTCATCATTCTCCAGTACGGGGTGGTGAGATATACACAAAGTCAGGCCATTTTCTGCAATAATAGATATAACTCTTTTATCCTGGAGGTCAAAACAGATGCTCTGTAGTTTGGGGTTTGAATGGGAGGCATAGTTTTGAAGAAAATGAGTGACTCTTTGCTGTGGTTCAGTATTGCTAGAGCAGTCTTAAAAATGTTAAAACAGTTTCTTCTGTGAGAAGTGAAGTTCGATTTTGTGTCCGGAGTCACAAGTGGACAACCATTCCTCCCCTACAACCATTTTTCTCATCTCCTCTTGGACCAAAGACATCAGCCGCTGTTCGGATTAATTGGTTTGCGCAGATTTCATCACTGGACCAATGAACAAAAGTCGCTTGATTTGCTTTTCTTGGTTTCTCTTCCACTTCCTCTTCCGGAAATTTCTCCTTCATCTTAACAGCTGTTTCTGTTCCATCAGCAAGACAAATGAGAAAATGTGTATTGCAATATAAAAAATGTACAGTTGCCACTTCTCCGAAGATGACTTTCTTGTGCTCCAGCATCTTTCAATTAAACATTTTCATGTTTGCTGCCTGATCACTGACTTCATTTTCATCACTATGTCTTTGAAGACTTCATTCTTATCCGTTGTCCTTAGTTTGACCGTGGGCATCAGAGACTTCATCAAAGAGGTCTAAACTTTTTTGAAGTAAGGTATCTGCCTTATCATCTGCAACCTCTGAGCATCCAAGTGACAGAGTGCAGCCATTATCTAGAAGTATGTGATGTTCCATGAAGTATTTTTTTGTCGGCTTGTGCTATCTGGTGCTTAAGTAAAATGATTGCAATTTCTGATGTCGCTTGCTATTTGTTGTTTGGCTATATGATGCACTTCATCCATAAAATTGAGGCATGTTCTGGGGCATGGAAGATCTGTCAATGATAAATCTGTCTTGAAAAGATGTTTTGCAACAAAACTCACAACTTCTGATGCTTGGGAGGCAGGAACATTTGCCTCACCTTGAAGGGTCAAGTAAAGCTGCCTGATGTCATCAGAATACATTGTACATTTATTTTCGTTCTGCTTCAATGGTACTTTCTCTTCTTCCGCTATGTCATTAAGGGCAAACAGAAGATTTTCTTTTGCATTGGTAGTTTTTTCCTTTTTGTACTTGTTTTTCATGTCTTGTTCAGTCTTAACTTTCTTTATCAGTTCTCCCTTGGCTATGTGCAGTTCAGTAACGTCTGTTCCTAGTTTACTGCTCTTTCCAAATTTTCAGTTTTCTTTTTAAGCTCAACATTACATCTGTAATATAACCTTGTATTTATGAGTTCATTCACAGTGCCCTCCATTTGTTTTATTCATTTTTTAAATTTAGTGACATCCAGTATAGTTGGCTTCATCTCCTGAATTTGTAGAACCATATCAGCTTTAGTAGTCCAAAGCTTCCCAGTAACCTTGTTCTTGATTTCAAGTTCTTTTATGATTTCTTCTTTAGATGTAACCAAGCATTCAGGTCTAGTTTCAAGTGCCTCATGACCCTTTCCTGCTCTTTAGTAACAGATTCATTTTCTTTGTTTAAATTACAGTATCTTTGTGTAAAGAAGCCTGACATGCACTTTGCTGAGTTGGCTTGTTTTGTTTCTCTTTTAGTAAATGTGTTTTTCATAGAGACACTTAAATTGCTGTCCTTTTTTACTTTTTTAACAGCTGCTTGTATCTTTTAATGACATTTTCACCTGACTATCTGTCAAGTCCATACAAGGCAAACATGGGTTTGTGCAACCAGTTCCACAAACATATTTGTGACTCCCTATTCCGTGCCAAGATTTGTGACAGTGCTACAACAACCTCATTAGTGATGTCTTCTGTTTGAGCCAGGTCATAGATCTTGGCATTTGTGATGTGCCATCTGGTTATCCCAAGAGCAGTTAGAGCTGGTGACAAAACATTAAAATCATATTACTCTGGGAGAAATGTCTCAATAGCAGGGCCTGCCTCCTGTTACGAGCAAGAGTTTAGGATTGCTTGAATTCTGTGGTTGATCCAGGATGAAATGTTGGAATTTTTTTTTCTCTAGAGTTCAAAGCTGGAGCAATTGAGATTTTACTTTTGATGTTCCAGTTGATAACAATGCCTTGTCTACAGTCCATTCAATCTTTTTTGCTGAGACTGACATTTGGAAATGGCACCCCAGGTACTAGTTTTTCAAACCATGATGACATTTTTTTAATGGATGTGTTTCCTTCCAATCTCATGCAATGCAGCTTTAAAAGGAGAAGGTTAGTGGGGGGCATAACAGGAGGATCTGGTTTTCTTCCTTTGTCACGCGAGCAGAACAGATGTGTTAGCCCTTCATAAGCAGATCAAGCTGTGGAATATAATATATGGAACAATAATCCATCTTTGCCCAGCAGAATAACCAACTGGGTGATAATCTCAGTTAATTTGCTTGAAAGACTTAGTACGCTAACAGAAAACAGATGCAGTCAAAAAGTTGTTCAGGGAAAAGAAAAGTCTGAGCTGTTAAATAAAGTTCAGTGCTGCACGCATTCGTCGAACTTGTTGGTGCAACAGAAATAGTTCGAGGGATCTGTGTTTCGAGGAACACGTGAACATACTAGAGGATAAGGGAAACAACACTTATGTATAATCTATTGACCTTGCGGTCGAAATCTTGCAAACCCGTTCCCGTAATAGTACATGTATATTTTCCTCCTTCTGTTTTTTTTTTTTTTTTGTAAACAGTGTCACTTTATTTAATGTTTTATTGCGTACACGTATAGCCAACGAAAATTCAAAATTAGATCTAGCACAAATGTATTTAGCCTAACAGGAACAGTAACAAAGCTTAACAATAATGCACGCAGGCCTATTACTACTAGTACATGTATTAGTAATAGTAATAACTCCACAACAAATGAAGGACATCACGAAACATACATTAGGATCTGTACACACACACACACACACACATGTACACACATGTACAAAGAATGAAACATTTTATTTGCCCCCCTCAGGTGGTTGAAAAAATTCTTTCAGCGACGTTTGACTGGCTAATTGAACCGACATACTGTCTGTATATGAAGACAATGAACAGATGAGGTGAAATTTTCTCACAGTGCTTGAGAAAATAGTTCGACAGATCCGTTAAAGGTTCGACCATGGTGTGAAAAAAATGTATACCTTTAAAACAGCTATCTTTCACCATAGACCATTAAATGAATCTTCTCTGTTAAACTGGATGTGCCTGTTTCATATTCTGTGATATATGTTTCACAGGAAGAGGATATTATTACATTTTGTTGTCAGTGAGGGATGACAGCTAGAGATCAGATCGTTACAATTATAATCTAATTAATAAGAACAAATTATCCAGATATCTGTGCCACAATTCTATTATGATGGATTCAGATTTACCTGGGCCCAAACGTCACTCAGGATAAAAACAATTGTCATGAAAAGGCCAGTTGTGATGAAATCCACTGTTGCAGAATATCCAGGTCAATTATTCTGTACCTGTCATCTCCAACACCAGTCTGTGGTTTTCCAGCTCTTCCTTAAGATCTAGATCTTGATCTGCATCTGAAATGCATGTTAAAGACATCCTTTATTTTCATCGCCGAACAGCTGTTGGTGGGCAATGCAGAAGGTGTGTCATTTTCAGAACTCTTATCACCTGCATCTGTAAATCTGTTTCCATGAAACTTATGTTTCTGGATCTTCTGTTGTGTTTTTTTGTCATTGGGCATGGTTGAGATATTCACCGATCAGATTTAAAGGAAACTTTCAGGTCTTAATTTCTCTCAGCTTTCACCAAGCTATTGACCCAAAATTGGACTGCAAGTGTATGATTATTAGTTTACTGTATGCAGTGATTACTGTCTGTTCCAGGTGAGTATTTCAAATGGGATTAACAGCAGTATCAACCTCTGATAAGTATCTGCATACAATATTTATGCACAACTTCATTATTTTTTAGACTATTAACTTGAATTTTCGACAGGGGGTGTTTGATTCCATTTCTCACAGTTTAGAGTATTGCTTTGCAATGAATAACAATTATCTCCAACAGCAGGTTTACATGTATTTTAGGAAGCAGATAATTGAAAACCAACCTTAGCCCAGTGTCTGTTGTGTGCAGAGACTTCACAGCTAAACCCCAGCTTCAGGGCAGGGATTTGATATCAGCAAAAAATTATTTTGTTGGAACAGCAGTCAATGACCCACTGCCATCGTCAATTTCTAGGGACTGGCCTTTTCTATTGTGCGAAATCTAACGATCTTGCCAGAGATGATGCGATCGACACCATCAACATTCCATAATTGGTTGATACGTACGTTAATGATGCTAACAACAGCATTCACAAGTTCATGCATGTTGCTGACCAAAAGAGCATGCAGTCCGCTGAGATCCTTTGCATCCAAGAATGACTGCACTTTTTTTCTCTACCCTCCGACGCTCTGTGAGATCAAGCTTCAGACCAATCTGAATCTGTTGCTCCAACTTTGTTGCCTGTACAGCTGCAGATCGCTTAGACAATGCCTACCTTTGAACAGCTGTGTATGACACAGTGAACTGAATCAAATGTCCTTTCTTGCACAGCCACTCTAATGTTTGATTAACTTTTGACTTGATTTTGCCATCAACAAAGCCAATCATTGCATTGGGGACACGATGAACTTGCCCATGGAATACACCCATGTAGTACTCATGTACCCCATGTTACACCCATGTAATACTCCGATGTAGTCATGAGCTGAAGTTTCAGCACATCTGAATCATCGTGAAAGGTAATTCCGAACACGTCTGCATCAGTTGTGAGGAGAATGCTGGGATTTGACTCGATAGCTGATAAAGATGATTTTTCCAAAATTGGGACCATTTCCAAGTGATGGTGATTATCAGTATTCCCATAGAAAAGAGTCATCCCTCTCACTATGCATATTTGTCACTGGGGCATGTTTCATCTGGTCCATTACTCCCTGTGATGCTTGTGAAAGAACACCATCAAGATAAGCTGGCAATAGAGGAGGATTTTCATAGTTGTCACGACTTGTGTGGCAACAGTATTAAAATACTCCGTTGTAGTCATGAGCTGAAGTTTCAGCACATCTGAATCATCATGAAAGGTAATTCTGAACACGTCTGCATCAGTTTTGTGAGGAAAATGCTGGGATTTGACTCGATAGCTGATAAAGCATCCAGACATTTTTTCAAAATTGGTACCATTTCCAAGTGATGGTAATTATCAATGTTCCCATAGAAAAGAGTCATTCATCAGGAATGTGAAATTTCCTACTTAAGTAGGATTTCCTACTTTTTGGCTGTCAGTAATTTCTCTGTTGGACCCAAATCCAGCATAATTTACCATTAGTGGACTTCAGTTTAATGAGTCGCTGAAGAGTATGCCAGAAACTTTTCCTACTTTTTCATGTAGACAGATTGACATCCCCAATCACTGGCCCAGTCAGACTTTTACCCAGCAATCCAAACTTGGAGCTGGAGAAGGATCATATGTCTCGCGGCCAGTCGAAATGAGACGTAAGTCGCTGGGCTAGAACGGAGAAATCAGGCTTTGATTGTGATGAGGGGGGTCAGATATCAAATTTTTTTTTATTGCAGAAACTGAAAGTGCATTTATTTCTAAACAAGACAGTATCGGTCTTACCCTCGATTTATACATATTACTTGATTAAAATCGGGTTTTTTATAAGGTAGGCATGTAGATTTATGTGTACGACCGTTCATTTAAACTCGATTTACTCGGAATTCCGCTCATTGCTGAGTGATCATCCTTTGCCTTTTTAAACTGCAATATCTCTGGCTAGAATAGAGCTAGCTCAAAACATTTTTTCACTCCCTGAAAGTGTGTGAATTAAGCTTTCACATGATACCAAAACTCCATATGGTGAAAAATCGACATACGTCTCATTTTGACTGGCTGCGAGACATATCATTTTGCAAGTCGGCCAGCAAGGCCAGTCTCTGCTTGGCAGATGTGCAGAACTTCTACAAGTACAAAATCAAACTGTCCTTGAGTAGTATAACTGACCCCGCTAACTGAAACAGGACATGTAGTCTGTTTCCTCTATACCTCGCAATAACACCTGGCTTGATGTTGTGACGTTCCAAGAATGTTTTAAAAGCCAGCACGATCACCAGGACCATCCTTGTATTGCAGTTTAGAAATGGCATAGAGGAAGTTGGCAGCACAGCCCTCATTACCAAATACTGCACTTTTGACCCCAGCTCTTTATCAGTCTCCTTGAGGGTTGTGGGGGCTCGTCAGAATCTACTTACTGTGCTTCATGCTCAACAATGTGGACACTGGCTGAAGCCATGCCCTCTAATTCTAAAAAAAAAAAAAATATAACAGCTCATGAACAACATGGGAACTGGAGAAGTATAGGAACAAATGGCATCATATTTTTGGTCTAGAGTGAAGAAATTAATCAACTACCTGATTTACCCTAACAATATTTTGTCATCTTTCTCTGTTTGGTGGCATTACTCTCTTGAGTTTGAATAGAAAGAAAGCACTGTACTCTTCTTTTCTGTTGCTGACTCAGGCCATTAATCTCTGCTTGTCTTTTTCCTCTTGAGTCAAACTATTGCTCCATCTCTTGGAAATGCCATGATTCATTTGTAGTCTGTCCTTGTTACATGTATTTCCGGGTTTTCATTCTACAGCTGTTTGTGGTTGTCACAACATTTTTGGACCTTTGATTCTGGAGATTAATTTCCTTCATCATAAAAAGCCCATGCTGTCCCGATCCTGAAAAACGAAACAAACAAACAAACAAACAAAAATGAGTACACATTTAGTATTAATCTTTTTAGGTTGTTGATTCAAGCTAAAAGCATGGATGATAGATCCTTGACATGGATCTGCATCTCAAATTGCTTTTTTGTTGAGGAATGCAGTTGAAATTTCTTTCAGATATAGTTTTTGTGTACACTTCTAGATGTGCGTCAAGCCTAGTACATCCTCCATGGGAAAAAATGCAAATCTTTTGGTCAGTCATGTCATTGTTTTGATGTCGGGACATTCCAGACCTATTTCTCCCCAGGTGACTGAGAGTTTATGGTCATAAAACAGATGTTGAACAAAACTGCTGGTTTTCAGTTTTGTTGTCGCTATTAACTATGTCCGTTATCTCCTTGTTGTTTTCCTGTGAAAGATACTGCAGAAAGCATTGTCTTCCACAAAAATTTGGCATGTCTGGAGATCATGTCTAGTGGAAACCCATTGTCATACACTGTTTCCTCTTTGTTTAGCAGGGAAATTATTGCTTGTGGTGGGAGCTTAACACGTTCACCATGGAAAAAAATGCAGATCTTTTGGTCAGTGGCGTCGTTTTGATGCCAGGCTCTTTCCTCATATAGTAAGTTCTCATACCAGTTGACTTGTTATCACTGCAGACTTTTTTTTTTTTTTTTGTTTCGTCCGACCAGCAGAGAACCGGGTTTGCATTGTATTTTACTTCCTTAAAGTATCATTTACCCTGCATGTTCAGCTCCTGAGGGAATCCTGTCCTATTAACATTCAGCGTCTTCGTGGAGTAAAAGCAGAATGCTCTCTCAGATATAATATGTTATAAGGGAGACTGATGCATAAACTTGATCAGCAAACAGATTGTTTCACTTCAGTTCTGCAGAGTGAAAGAGCAGCCAGGGTCTGTGGACAGTGTTTGCCCCAAAATAAATGAGGAAGCTCACAATAAAGCCACTAAATGAATGACAAACTCAGAGATCTTTATGTGATATTTACTGGGCCAACTGGCATTATTATGCTTTTGTCTTGGAATCTCCCTTTCCACCCTGAAAACCAGGCCTCAAACCATCTTAACCTGCTTATGAATATCTTTACAATATGGTAGATCATCCACAGGAATGGGATTTTGGAAAATTGCCAAGCATGTGGCAAGTCACATGACAAACTGCATGCCACACGTTCTGGCCCTGTGGAATTTTGCCCAAAAACAGAAAGAAATAAAAATTTTGCACCAAAAGGGCAAATTTTGCAACCCAAGAAAGACAAATTTTGAAAAAATGTTGCATTTTTTTTTTCTCCTCCGCACAGCTACCTAAAGAAAAATTCAGTTGTAAACTTTATTTTAAGAATGTAAGACTTCACATGTACACAACATCCTTCAGAATTCAAGTAAGCAAATCCACTATAGTATTTTCTTCAATGGCAAAATTAATGAAAAAAATCATTTCCAGCAAAGTTTTTAAAGTACAAAAAACGTCAGGCACCAAAGGGTGTCTTCACTAAATCTTCTTCTCTGCTGTGACAGAATCAGAAGAAGCTCCTCTCTGTATTAGCTGAAGTGATAGTTGCGAGCATATATCACTTTGCACATCTAGCAAGCGATGGCACAGTCTCCTGGATAGAATTCCAGAACTGCACAATGTCCAATGCTGATACTGGAGCCTGCTTTACAGCATCAAGTCCTTAATATTTTCTGTAGCTCCGAGCTTCTCACTCAGGCAAACTGTGCAGTAAAATAGTTCCTGTCCCCCCGACAGGCATAATTTTTGTTGGAGGGAAAACTGAATGTGTTCCAGAAACCTAGCTGGCTATTTGCTTTGTGTACTTCTCTGTTTTAGAGGAAACTGAGGTGTGTGCTTGATTAAAAATGTGAAGGATGATCTTTGATGCCTTTGTCCAGGTCCTCTGGACTAGAAAGTATCTCTGAGCGTAAGTACGGGAGATACACCATAATCAAATGAACACTGCAGGCTTTGCAGCATAGGCCACACCTGAGAACAAGACACTCATTTTAAACATATTTTGAGCCAGTAAAATTTTAACCACTATGGATGCATTTCACTTACATTTAATAATATGCTTGAGTCGATGTTGACGGGGGAAGACAAAAAAGGATAGACTTACTCATCCATATTCTTAACGGAAAAATTTAGAAGAAAATACAGGTATGTCCCCTGATTGTACAATTTGTATTGTAATGGTTATTTCCCTTTATTTTTGCACAGTCGAACGTCACCTTTTCTAAAGTATCGTCTTTAGGTATGTTAGCCCTGAAAGGGGCTGTTAAATAAGGTGGGGTGAGAAGAGCTCATGTTTGAGAATGGGCAAAGTGCAAGGAGGAGATGGGGTATAAAATTCTAGTTAACATGGAGATAGGAGACAATGGTCTTTCCTTTTCTTCTCGTTTTCTCTTGCCATCTACTGAATTCCCGTGGATTATTTGTTTATTATTTTGTGGTCTTTGAAAAAAAAAAAAAAAAAATGGGTCATTTTCGCCTGCTTTTTTGTGAGTATATTGTTAGCTCCAATCTCCTTAAGTTGTAGCAGTGTGTGTTGTCTGGTAGGCCTTTCTGTAACATGTACATGTTGAAATTTGCTCAAGATATCTGCATTATTCTTGGGTTGAGACAGCTTGCATCTCACCCCCTAGGTCATCCTCGTTGTCCAACTTTTCCTACAGCTCATCACAACTTGCACTAGCAGAGGGTGAAAGGAGGGCATTTTCAATATCAGGATCCTCACCATCCACTATAGTTTGTGAAGGACTTTCAGTTGAAACACCCTATTCCTGATAAAGCCAAGCAAGGAGAGTTTCATGATCCTTGTCACTGTCACTACTGTCATGTCATGGATTGAGGAAAAGATTTCAGTGTGATGTCTGAGTCTGTGGCTCACTCAGTTTCAGCTTGACGTGTTCACAAACCCAGCTTTCCTGAAGTGGCAACTGTTGTAGGCTCAACTCTTGAAGTCTTCAAACTTTCAGCCTCCATCCACGTTTGCTAGCAGTTTTTTTTTTCAGCAGAGCGGCCTTGTAGTGGTTGATATGAATGATCCTCATATCAAAACGCAAGGCTGGGCCATGGCTGTTGCATTTGGGGACAGGAATAGCAGTTCTGTCTCTTTCAGGTCCCCAATCTTGGGGCCTGCAAAACAGCTTACCAGTACCAACAGGACTCTCCAATTGTTGATTCTCATTTGGTTGTCGAACTCACTCACCCACTGGACAAATATCTGGCTGTCCATCCAAGCCTTGGTACATGTATTTACTTCACAGGAAGTTGGCAGTTTTCTCACTCATCTGGAACAACGCGGTTGCCTGAGTTTGCCTCTGACAAAGAGATGCCTTTTGTTGCTCCCATTGTATTTCCACATCAGGGGGAATGAAAATCTGTGGTCCACTGATTGTCTGTTCCATTATTTGTGTGTGTGTGCGTTTGTTTGTTTGTTTGTTTTTTTATTGGCACTTAAAGTGAGTTTATGAAGATATCATGATTTGCCTTTGTATTTTATTTCATAATATCGCGAGCTCAGTTCTTTCTTGTTTTATCTGCACTTTTGGGCTATGTGGAGATATATACATGTACATGCATATGTCCTAAAAAAAGAGGGATTGTAAATCTGCCACATAATATAATTATTTCACCGACCAATTGCCCAAAGAGGTAGAATATGAAAGTCATTTTGTCCTATCTTTTATGTACGAAAACAGCTGCTGAACATTAAACATCAGTTTTCTCAAAATGCGAAAAATGGAGATATAATAGAGGAACTGAGAACTGAGCGCACGACATATATATTGACATTTTGCATGAATAGTTGAGAGATCTCTTGTTGAAACGTGTTATGTGATATTCACTGTTTTCGTTTCATTCAGATTGCTTTGAATCATAAATGCCATGCAAGTGAATTTTATACATGATGATTAGTACATGTAAAATTTCATGTTGTCATATATATATATATATATATATATATATGCAATCGTGATTCTGCCGAGTTCTAATAAAATCTGGAATGCTCTTCTAATTCATATCTACAACTACATGTAGTTTAATCCATCTGCTTTTTCATCTGTCAGTTTTTGGGCAGCTGAGAAAGAAAGAAAAATTAATTAGACACTGGAAATAGATGAACGTTTTTAAACATGAATAATCAATCAACCTTAGATTAACAAACAGACATACGCATCAAGACACACCAGATACAGATACATCCATGCAAACATAGATAAATAAAATACATCTAATTATCATACAGTTCATGAGTTGATTGTGTGCATGTGGTTGCTTGTAGTTTGATAGATGAATACATTTAGAAAAAAAAGTAACTTGATTCTTAATATTGACATTGACTTGGCACTACTTTTATTCACTTTTGTAGTTTGAGAAAAATTCTGCTCTGATGGCTTGATCCGCAATATTCCCAAATCGCAATCAAATTTGACTAAAGACTATCAACTATCATATTTCCAAGAGTCGAAACACATACCTGTATTGGACTGCGATGATTATTTTGCCATGTACATACATATGTATATGTACACATTACATCGGTATCAACTGTGTAAATGCACGCACCGTAAGGCACAATGTAAGGCCGTTAAACCTCAACACAAACAAACAAACATTGGTATCGGTGTGCTCATCCTCACATTCTCTTGCCAGCCACTGATACACAAATCTTCACACAGTCTATCAATGTAGCACAGAGACACACATGATTCATATCGTGTTACACTACAGTAACAACACTGTAGGCGGCAGTGTCGGTCTTAATTTGATTTTATTCATTATTGATTCAAAGAGATGCTTAGACAAAGTGAGGGAAATGTCAGTCACCCTACCACTGTACTCCGCCTCAACCAGTGAAAAACAAACAGTTCCCAGTCATTGCGAGCCACGGACAAGAATTCCATCATTAATGTCGCCGTCAACAGCCAGTAGGCCAATTCCTCGCATCCTGTGAGTGACAAGCCTCACTCCTTAAGATCTCCGTTACTTCTGATTGTCCTCTGAAGACAAATACAATTGCCCATCATGGCCATCCCAACACGAGGGCTTTCTGTCACAATTTCTGATAGTAAACGTGTCGCTGTCCTTGTTGTATCTGAATCTGGGGAATTAAAAAACGGCCATTACTTTTAGGTCCCAAGCATCAACTTCCAATTTCTACTGCATGCATAGGCATTGTTTCCTGTTAAATGTTTATCACACTTGCGGTGGAAGCCATTCAAAGGAGCTCTTATACACGTAATTGTGAATACACGTAGCGGGAAACTATACAGCACACCGACCACTAAGAACAGGCACATCGTCAATCCCCGATGCTCTCTGATGATAACAAGCAAAGGTAAAAGAAATTTTCCCTTTCAGGTGAACATCTTTCCGTTACTGACGATACATTATAGAGTTACTCATCCTGTTTATTGGCATTGGGAGTAAATGGGAGGTCTCCAGCGCCATGTAGTCTATGTATATTATAATTATGTACATGCACTGTGTTTACCAGCGCCATGCTGAGCCAATGAGAGGCGTCCTCTCTGACATCGTGAAACTGACTAAAGTTTTCTTACTGCCTCGAACTAGAGATGAAATAGGCCTGCATTTATGATGGTTTGACTGCCTTATTGAGAATGAGATGTTCTAACTATACATAATTCAGGGGCGGAGAGTTGAAGCCGCTAAAACTGGATTAGATCTAACATTTTTAATATTGCTGCTGTTGTTTTCGAAAAAATGCCCGAAACAAATTACATGTACCGGTATTTTGTTTACTGATCTTAAAAATCATCATCTACCCTTTTACGTTTTGAGGGGAAAAGAAAAGTTCTCTTGAAAGATGGACAGATGAATAGATGGGTGGGTGGATGGATGGATGGATCTCATTCTCAGCAAGGAACAGTGGCAACAAAAGTTGAGTTACGAAAGTTACTGGCATCACGTACTTCAGTCTGTGAGCGTGTCCGAGTTCTGACGACGTGGTCCTGATGGTGAAGGCTCCGCCCGTTATTAACTCGACGTATTTCCGCCTGGTGAGGGTGATGGAGTGCCTGTGACTACCAGGGGGATTCTGAGTGGTGATCGATGTGTACAGGGTCACCTAAGCAAGTTCATGGAATATGAAGAGTAAGATTCATTTTAAAAAAAAAAAAAAAAATTGCCATATTAGATCAAATTCAGGTTATTTTGGAAGTCAACTGCATGTTAACATAGGATCTGCTAAAACAAACCCCCTCTTTGGTCCAGATTTTTTTTTACCAGTGCCAATCAACAGGTGATAGGTTCTAATCTCTTCAGGCTGGAGAGCCTCCCCTTAATATAAACTCCTGTCTTTGTAAGTGTAATCAAAATACATGAGCTGTATTTAAAGAACAGCAGCAGCAACAACAACAACAAATAGAGATATCCCAGGTCAAAGATAAGCTCACACACTGTTGGATGATGTGATGATATCAGACTCTCAGTCTCAGTCAGAGGGCCGCCCGTGCTAACTAAGAAAGAGGCTGGATAGGCTATACTCGCTATACTTAACATGTATATATTAATCAGGGCAATGTGGGCTAGGAGTGTGATGAGTAGGCCTAGATGCACGTGTAATTTGATTTGTACAACAAGCACTTTTTGCCCTGCTCTCGGGCACACATAGTCTGTGGTGTCAGTCTGTTTTGTTTTGTTTTTGTTTTTCTGTTTTTGTTTTTGTTTGTTTCATTTCTATTGTGTAGTGTATGCAGTTATCCTTCTCTTTGAATTGATTATTGGAATGATTCCTCTCCCTCTATCTCTTTCTCTCTCTCTCTCTGTGTGTGTGTGTGTATGTGTGCGTGTGTGTGTGTGTGTGTGTCTCGGTTTGAAAAAAGGAGGGGAAACAAGGGGGGGGGGGGGAACGCGCACTGGGGCGTTGAGGGGGGGGGGGTAGAAGAAGGAAAATTCTACAGGTACTATTTTGTGTACATA
>JBCAUA010098608.1:0-10315 GCA_038406235.1 Peronia verruculata
TGTGTGTGTGTGTGTGTGTGTGTGTGTGTGTGTGTGTGTGTGAGAGAGAGAGAGAGAGAGAGAGAGAGAGAGAGAAAATCTAATGGCCAAAGTCAGAATTTAATTCCAGCTCAATTACAACTTGACCAAGAGCACCCGTTTCCTAAACCCACCCTCCATATGGTTATGGTTATGGTTTTTATAAGCTTTTCAATCTCCCATAATGGTGGTTATCTCAGCTGTCCACAACCGTGGTAAAAAAATAACATAACACAATATGTTATCAACCCTCCTTATGGTAGGTTACATTAATACATTTGTTGCTTATATATCATATTTTTCACAGCTGCCATCCTCATCCCAACTCGTCCTCTTCTGGCTCTTGCTATAAAAGAAGCGTGTGAGGTAGCCGTCTTTATGGCCTTAATCCCCCCCCCCCCTTCAATCCCCCCTCCCTCTCCTGCCTACACTACCAGCCCTTAACTGCCAAGTTCGACAATCTTCCAAAGCCCAGGACATGGATTGTTTTCAAGCTTGTCTTATTCAATCTTTTTGAGTTTATGACGCGAGCCAAGGGACCCAGAAAGCCTGATTAAACACTACTAAGAAGAAAAAGAAGAAGGAATAACGCTGGCTTGACCGGAGGTTGCTTGAGGGCTAGATCTATAGCCAACAGGTTAAAGGCTGGTTGCCTGGTAAGGACGCGATTTATACATTATACTTGTAGATCACCTCTTCATTGCGAGGATGAGTTTCGCAATCTATTGTTGGCTTTCGTAGATGGATCTACTTGTTCTCAGACTTAACACTGTGTATTGTTATTAATACCATTCATCCCCACCACTATCACTGCCGCAACCACGCCACTGTTGTTGTCTTCACCATCACGATCGTTATTGTTTTATACAATATAATAAAACTGTCTGGCCGGCAACTAACGAAACAATTCCAGAAAAGCAAATAACATATTATTATACGTGTACATGTATAAGCAACTCGATCTTGATGAAAATATTCTGGCCAAATTGTCGAGCCCGCTTGGCTCTCCGTCGGGGCAATAATGACAACATATAAATATAATAATCATGACCGTTATCATCATCGCCGTCTTTCATAGATACTTTACTTGAGGACAAAATACAAACTGTCCATTAGAGATCAATAACAGTTCAAAATAACACCAAATAACAATAAATGAGTATGGTCGTGTTTAGTTTTTAAAAATACGTAGGCCTACAAGCGCCAGATTTGCGATTCTATAGTGATTCTTCTTCTAAGTAACAACGAAAATTGCAGACAGGGTTTTATTATACACATTTCATCATCATCATCGCCATAACAGTGCCCTACACCAGAACTTTGGTAATAACAGTATTCTACAATTGGAAATTTTAAGTACAATTTCCAATGATATTATCGGGAAATTATTATTTTTATATTATTTGCTTTGTCATTTGGGTCCTTGCAGCCTCTCGTCCGTTCTCTTTCCCGCTAAAATCCCCACCTTCCTTCTTTCCCCTACTTCTTCTCTTTAAATCCGATCATTTTTTCTCCTCCACCTCTTACCATCCCCTTCTCTCTCTCATTCCAGTTGTCCCTCCCCCCTCCCCTTTCCCGATCCGTTCCTTACTCTTTTTCTTCCTTTGTTCTTCCCATCTGTTCCCTAGCTCTCCTACTCAGTCCCACCTCTACCGCTCTCTTCTCCCTCTTCTCCCTCTCCCGAACTCTTCTTTCTTTCTATCTCTTCTCTTATATGTCCTCAACTCACTGTTTTTTGTTGTTTTTTTCCTCCTACACTCTCTGTGCCCATCCTCTCTACAGTCTTTGACAATAGGTCTTTCAACCCTCCCTGTTGTCAATACTATAACTCTATCAAAGGAGATTTTGTCTGTTGTTTTGGCTCCTTATATTACGAACATCACTACGACTATCACTACAGAGCCCGCCATAGCTTTTTATAATTCAAAACGATTTTGATGTAAAATAGTCCATTAAGGACTAGGCACAGACCCGGATGTCCCCGGCGGAATGTAAAAATGAAACACTGATGTGTGTTACCGCTCCAGCGGGAGAGTCGACAACAGTTATAATCGGCCCCACGCATTTAATTGTTATTATTATTATTATTATTATTGGTCAATGGCAGATAACAGCTGGAGGTATTTGTTCTCCCTGCTAAAAATAGACGGGGATTTCCAGCTGCTCGCTTGGTCTGAACAAATAATTTGCTTCCAATCAGTAATAAATCTTAGCAACCAACAGTTAACTATTAAATCAGCTGTCAAAGGCCAGCACGCTGTTCGTTATTTTAAAATGGTTAATGGTTATTATTTTCTTACACTTATAGAAAAGTGTGAAGGCTCCGTTCTGATCTAGGATTCACTCGTCATATTTTGTCTTACAACTCTCTTTCAGACTCGACTTAGTGTAATAAGATGGTACTGGTATCGCATCATATGAAAGCACAACCTGTCATACTAACCCTGATAATCTGACAATTTTTACTGACATTTTAAGGGTTAAAATATTTACGAGTTTCTTTCCTCTGACGGCTTTGGAGTTAACTTTTATGATGTGTGTGTGTCACAAGCCCCACCGGGCTGTACAGGGTTGAAGTTATTGTTTATCTCCTTGTCCTTCTTTTTACTTTTTAATACTTCTTAGTTGTGCAAACATTGTATCTAGAGAGAAGATCTGCTAGCAAAATGGCTACACTCGTACATAGTTTACCAAGATGTTTGCTCGCCGTTCTATTGAGTGTGGCCGCACTCAAGTAAAAGAGAGAGACAGAGAGAGAGGGGGGGGGAGGAGACAGCTAGACACATAAATAAAACAACGTCGACTGCGCAAACATACTAGACCAATTAATATTAACATTTCGACTTTATCACATATAGATCTATATCTAGCTTTCCACAATGTTAAAAGGCAGTCCGTCCAGTCAATATAAAATCTGCATTTCATTAAGTCAGGATAGCATACTGCAATCGCCCCATCTTATGTTATTCAAGACAGCGCATTTTTCACCATTGTCTAGGCTAGAAACTGTAGTTTATTCAAGGAAATCTATCAACAAAACAAAACTGTCGAATTATCAAAGACAGAAGGTTTTAAAGAGAAATTTTTAAAAAAATGTAGTCAAAGTGCGTTTAGCAAGTTATACATAACGTACGTAAAGGAGGCAGGAATGCGAACGTGAGCGCCACCAACCAAACATTCCGCCCCCAAAATTTGACCCGCTTCTTTGCTATTATCGGGTACATGGTGGGGATTTCGTTATCTGCCTCTATCAGTTCTCCTTCAATCGCCGCTTCTCTCTCTCTCTCTCTCTCTCTTTCTCTCTCTCGCTCTCCCTACTTCTGTTATCTCCCCGCCTCTCCCTTTCTTCCCCCCATCCCTTTTTTTTTTTTCATTCATCCTCGATCCTAAATTTGATTTTCTTACCACGCTGTAGATTGCGCTGGATTTCGTTATCAACTCTCTCTCTCTCTCTTTCTCCCGCCCCGTCTGTTCCTTCTCTCTAATTCTCTCAATCCGCATTCTCCTTCAGGTCTTTTCTTTCTCTCTCCCCATCCACCCTCTCATACATGTCTTGTGCTGTCCGTCAGTTCATTTGTCCTTCTCTTCATCCTCTGCTTCTTCCTCTTTCTTGTTCTTCCTGTTCTTCTTGTTCTTCTCCTTGTTCTTCTAGTTTCTCTTCTTATTTTTCTCCTCCTTCTTCTTCTTCTTCTCCTTTTATTTCTTTTTTTTTTAATCTAACCTTTCTTGTCTAACTTCTGCCCCGCCCCTTTTCTTGCTCTTTTCCCCGTTCCTTGTCCAAAATTTGATTTTCTTGCTACCAGGCGCCATTTAATATTATTATTCCGTTATCTCTCACCGTCTCTTACCCTTCTCCATCTCTACCTTCGTCCTCTTTCCTGCCCTCTATCTCCCCTCCTCTCTTCAAGATCATAGTCCTGCTTTCACTTTTTTCTCTTTGTCACTTTCAGTTTCATGGGTTGCCGTGGCTATCTATGGCTATGTGATTTGGCGCCTGCTACATAGTGAAAATAACTCATGCCTGTGAGCTTGTGACCGGGTTCGACTCGCGGTCCTCCCACGGGGCTGGGAGAATTGGGGGGGGGGGGGGGATGGAAGGACACGAAAAATGAAAACGCGTTTGTGGGTTGGGAAGCCCGATGTCTACCTTCTCGGATAAGAGCAAATATATTTTGGAGGTTACGTGTATACGCTATCGATTTTCGAGAACCCTTGGCTAAACAACAAATTTGTGAAGAGTAGGCGGAGTGCCGCTGTCCGGGGAAAAAATCCAAATTCCAAATTTCTACCCACCAAAATTCTGAGCAAAAACAGGCAGCCATCGCCTTAAAGCCGAGATAATCTTACTTTCATAGGATCGAAAGGCTTAAGAAAAACAACTTTCAGTTTCTCTCCTATCTCCTACTCTACCGTTCAATGTCGTTTTCTCTTTCTCCCATACTCCTTCTCCCATTTTCTCTGTTCTAGTTCTTCTCCGGTTTTTCTCCTCTCCCGACATTACTTTAAACTCTGACATTCTTTCTTTCTTCATCTCTTTTACTTCGACCTTCCTCTTTCCCTCCTTCTCCCCCCCCCCCCCCCCTTCTTCCTCTTTTCTCTGTTCTTATCCTGCTTAAAACAAACAAACAAACAAACAAACAAACTAAAACAAAACAACAACAACAACAACGAAAATTTCTTTCACGATATCTTATTCCCTTTCTCTTTCGATGTCTCACTTTAAAACATGACTTTCTAGCATCATGTTTCAGATAAAGGATTGACTTTTTGTTTGTTTGTTTGTTTGTTTTTCTCTCCGTCCAGCCTTCCCCATCTCCTTCTCGTTCTGTCTCATTGTTCTATTTGGAAAACTGGGGTGTTTTGCCCCCCCCCCCCCCCCCCCACAGACACAAATCTTTCTCTCTCTCTCTTTACGTGTGTGTGTTTCTCGATTCCATTCTGATTTTTGTAAGGCCTTTCAGTCGTATTATGGATAAAATCATCTCAGCCGTGTGTTTCTCTCTTGTTTATCCTCGTTATATCTCCTGTTGACTTGATTTCTCTATTCACCATGATCAGAATGACGATCACATAACACAATAGTGTTATGTTATTTTTTAACCACGGTTGTGGACAGCTGAGATAACCACCACTACAAGAGGTTGAAAAGCTTATAAAAAACATAACCACCTCTATTCACCTCTTCTCTCATTCAATTCTCTCCTCTCTATTTCGCTCTCTCCCATCTCTTTATTCCCTTCCTCCTCCCCTCCTCCTCCCCCCCCCCCCCCACATCTCTAATGTCTCCCTAGTTCCTCACATTGCCAAATATACAAGCTGTGCTTTTTCTTATTAACTCACTGATTTTTTTCACGATCGTTTCCTTCAACCCCTTTTGTGTCGGTTTATTTTCGATTCTGATGAAGAGAGAGAGAGAGAGAGAGAGAGAGAGAGAAGAAAAGAAAAACAAAAGATGCAACTCTTAAAATACCTGATATCATAATAAAGATCGGCCTATATCTAGATCTAGATCTATATAGTAGTGCGTAAACAAGAAGTGGAACAAAAAATAATGTAAAAATAAAATAATTTGTTTGCATATAGATTTGTCGTTTGAAACGATAAGAAAAGCGTTGGAGGGGGGGGGGGTGAGGGAAAAGAGGGAGGGGGGGGGGCATCTAAAATGAATGCCGAGAAATCTGGTTGAGAAATGGGAAAGGCCATTTTGTAATTAAAGTTAAAAAGAGCTTAACCTACATCGCATAGAAAATTCTCCGGCACTCCTGTCTTAGTAATCATAAAACATGGATACTTTAATGAGCACATCTTTGTGTCTGTGTGTGTCAGTATGTGTGTGTTTATTTATTTACTTTATTTTTTTCTTTCGTTTCTTTTTTTTTTTTTTCATTATGATATCATCCTCTTTGTTTGTTCTATATTTTTTTGTTGTTTCTTAAAAAAAAAAAAAAACTGTTCGTGGCGAAGGTGTGTGTGTGTGTTTGTATGAATTCTTAGCTATAAAGATTTTGGTAAAGAATAATGAAATGATTCGCTCTCTCTCTCTCACACACACACACACACACACACACACACACACACACACACACACATGCGTGGTGCACACACAGAAACAAAGAAGTTGCTTACTGTAGAGACAATTTACATAGCAGATGAAGGAAATCTTTTTAGTAATGGGCAATCATGACCCAGTGTGGAAAGCCCAGCCTTAACGAATGACTTCCACAGCTGTTGTTATTACATGTCTGCCAGCATTTCTGTGCTTTCTTTGTGTGTCTCCCGTCTGTGCTAACAACCTCGGCGATCGGTGATAGTTGGTGGAACTAAGAAAAAGCAAAACAATCCTTTCCGCCAGTGAGACAATTTTATGTTTGTGCGGAACAGAAGTTACAGAAACTGGTGACCAGAATGATCATCCCGTGAGTTTGAAACGATGGCTACAGATTTTAATTTCAGTAAGCTTCATGGGAAGATAACTGTGGCCGTGTGGTTTAGATGTCAGCTACTCGGCGAAAAACTCACGTTCTTGGGTTTGAAAGGCTATATAAGCAATATAAATATTAAAAAAAAAAAAAAAAAATTCACCAGTTTCAGCCTTCGACAATCAATGTCAGCTCCGGCGGATGGAACCAAATAATGAAAAAGTAATTACTGAATACTCTATTTGGAGATTTCCTCTCTCAGTGTCAAAAGTCCGATCTAGTCTGAGATTCGTTCACAATACTCTGCGTAAGAATTCCTTTCACTAATATCATTATTGCAGGACTTGGCTTTTGTTGCCTTTAAACTTCTAAAAAAATCATGTTAGGAATACGACTACATACCATGTTAAAAACTTTGTAAGACTCGTTGACAACTTTAGAATGTCTCAACCGTCTTTAAAATTTTGATTTGAAAATTGCGACTTTCTTTTCATTGGTAACATTGCTGCAGAAAGAATACTAGTGAACACAAAGGAATGAAGAGCTGTAGGAAAGGATCAACCAGATAGCTTACTTACTGAGGAACAACATTTATTTATTGTCAAAGGGAGATGCGTTGGAAAGGATACACGCGCTGGGAAGGCCAAGAGGCAACTCTACTCAGCTATAAAAGGCTCTATGATGCAATCCATAAAGATCTGACAGAAGAACGAGCCTTCCAGAATACGCTGTGTGGACGATGATTTTACAGAGAGGAACGGCTAGGCTTAACTCAGCAAAACGAATGGTAAAATTCCTCAGGATTGAGAGATCTCTGATTCGTTGTATTCTTATATTATCTTAAAACACGTTTATAAAACGCTGTTATAAAATGCTGACGATGAGAATGTGGCGATGATTAATGTGGATATTGGTATGGTATTCAACAGTTGAAAAAAAAAATAAACAAAACAAAACAACTAATCTTTAGAGTAAATTATTATAAAAGACGGCATGAGAACAAAGACGGCATGAGGCGATATGGCCTACAGTAACAACATTAACAGAGTTAATGATTTCCTTTAACGATGTTAACATAAAATCGTGATAACAAATTATATATTAATTGAACCAACGGAGTCCCTTGGAAGATCGATGTCAAGTGGGGAAGGCCGTTCAGCACAATTGAGGTCAGACCAAGGCAAACTTGTTTGGTGTAAGACGGACACATTATATCATTCAGTGGTTCACATCGCCAACCATGGTCTGTCCCTTTCAAGATCTGTTTGATCCACAAGTCTGTGGTACATAAGCAATGTTAGAACCGTTTTCTCTCAAACCTAGCGCATAATTAGTAGGTTACAAGGGAGATAAGCTACCTACCAGGACACAGAGTGCACAAGGTCAGCAGGGGTGGGCTAGCAAGTATGTCCAGTCTGGCGGTATCGAGTAAAAATATTCGTGCAAGACACTGGATGATCAATCTCACCTTCCTATGTGCGCATGCAGGTGTGTGCGTTCGAGTGTCTGTGGTTGTGGCGTGTACCATAGCTACATGTATTTGGAGCGTGTCATTTATATGTAAATTTGGATGTGCATCTATTGTGTCGTAGTTTTTCAGCATATAATTTAATCTGTGTGTGTGTGTGTGTGTGTGTGATTGTGTTTTGCTGTTGTTTTTTCTTTTCCTGATGATTGTAAAATGCCATATTCAGGCCCACAATGTCTGTGTGTTGACTGCAAGACCATAGCCCAGTTATGCTAATAAAATTACAAAAACTATTTTACAGATCCTTTGTCAAAGAAACATATACATGTATTCAACCCGTTTTGGGAAGTGTACTTTATGCAGATGTTCCTAGATTTGACCAGAAATATGTCTGTCTGAATTATTCCGGTACGATAGAACAAATCTAGCTCTATATATACTACCTTACTCATTTTTAAAAAAAATTATTTTTTTTTTTTTTCGGCAGCAGAGATGTGAGTAAAGAGGGCGAGGGTGGTGGAGAAGAGATTATGAATACAATAATATATCGATAAATACGCTTACACGATTCACAGACATAGATACATCATTTATTATATTTATTATCTCCTGAGATACAATAAAAACATTTGTTGCCGTACATTAGTATTATTATAGAAGTGTTTTGAAAATGTTGTGTCGCGAACATTTTTTATGTAGTTCCACGCATGAAGGCATTAATCTTCTCAATCAGCTGCGTGATATATGCAGTGCGGTTTAACAATAATTATGCCTCATTTCAAATCCAGGCTTAACTAAGTTTGTTCGATCTTTTGTGACTATTAATGTATTGGACGCAGTTAAAGTAAGAAAGCGAGAAAAATGACAGACGATGAAGGGAGGACAGAATGAAAGAATGAATAGGGCTAAGGTCCCAAATGAACGTTGAGAGACAATCCTGCACCTGTCTAAGTCTAACCTGTCACTGACCAGAGGTAATGGAAAAACAAATTTGTTGTAGTAATTTCATCTCCCCATTTTGTCTATGTACGACTGTTATAAGCTTGCAACTATAACTGGTGGAGACCGGTCTCACGATGTTGTGAAATGTGGATAGTCGATACCGTTCACTTCTAATCTACTAGTTACATTATAACATACACAGCGTAACTTCACCTGTTGTGAAGAATACGGCGTTTCGACAAGCGCTCGGCACTGGTGGTTGTTGCCTGACCTTTCCCTGAGCCTACCTGCCAAATGCTTTACTATTATACTCCCACCACAGTATTTTAAGCCGACGACATAAACGCTGCCTAGCACACAGTGAGATCAAATAATCGATACAAGAATATTTACACAAAGTCCCACCCGATGAAGTGGGTGGTTGTGCACTCATGTGGTAATGTGTTCATATTTAAGGCTATTACATTACTACATTCACTTCTGATCCTTAAATTATGGCCAACCTCATTTAAGCTCTTTATTATTATTATTATTATCATTATTACTATTATTATTTTTTAAAATGCGTCACCTCGTTCTATTTTTGCTGAAAAGTAGACCACAAAAATTTAACAACTTCAAAAAAGCCCAAAGTGTGCCTCATTCGTGTGGCTAAGGTACTGGGCTATAAATAGTTGTTCCTACATTTCTCGCACGCAGCGTCTCCTCGGTTGCTTCAGCTAGAGCAGAAGCAGGACCGATTTTCATCTTGGGCAGGTGCGTAGCGAGCCAGCCGTCGTCGATGGCTACAAAATAAATCTTTCTCTACCTAGCTGCGGGTAGTGTTTTGTTATGTACGGTACGGTATGATCCGCCTGCAGCCTCCTGCTTGTGATGATCTCGATGGTTGTGTTATGTGCGTAGGATTATAATGGTTTTGTCTATTGCCTCTATTCTGGTATAACTAGAGCCGAGCCAGAGGCACAGTATAAATATTTTTCTCTCTTGTGACAATCCTTCCCTTCCCCTTCTCTGCTGAGCTTTTCATTAGGCTGCAAGACACATGAATCTATCTCCCTATTTTTTCCTCTGCGCCCCCCCCCCTTAAAAAAACTGAACAGAACCCTTCCAATAAATATTTAAGCTCGACACCTTCAAGGCATATTTTTTAATTACATGTAACGAAGTGCATTTATATAGCGCCCAATCTCAACAAATGGCTCTGGGCGCTTTACGGAAACGTAAAGTAAACACAATAAAATGTAGTGAAAAGCACTTTTACAAATACAGTGTTATCACTCACGCACACACCCATGTCCTTACCCAGAACCACATCAGTCTGCACTAATGTAAACCTCATATGCACACACACACACACACACACACACACACACACACACACACACACACACACACACACACACTATGCTTTTGCGTGAACATAATCTATAAATAAATAAATAGTGTTTTCTTCTTACTCTCCTATCCC
>JBCAUA010098619.1:0-10314 GCA_038406235.1 Peronia verruculata
TCTGTGTTATTTGTTTTTCTTAAATTATTTTATTAGTTACCGGTCTGACAGTTATATTGTAATTTTATAAAATGAAAGTTTTCACTTTTATTATTGTCTATCCACTTTGACATAAATCTTCACATAAACATCACGTAATCAAAGTCAAAACAGCTATCACAGAAAAAAAAAAAAAAATGTGAAATGAAGAAGCAAATTGAAAGGGTTTCAATAAACAGAGCACTGTAATAACCTTAACTCAGTTTAAGTCATTTTGATCTATCTTTTCAATCTTCTTCCAGAATGCCTCCGGTATGAGATTTTGATTCACCTTTGCAGTTTACAAATGGAATCGAAATCTTGATAGATTATGTGCAGCAAACTGTGTCCTTGAGACCAACAAACAACAGAAAAGCACAAGGCCATAAGATACACTACACCTCTACTGGTCCTATGCGGTGACAACAAGAAGGCAATGAAATAGCAGCAGTCAGGTGCATTAATACCAATTTTAGCTCAAATACATGTAAATGTATTCATGCTCAAGTGGACAGCCCTGTTTGTGTCTTCGTTTTGGCATGCAATCAGGAGTCAATAGGAATGCACAGGAATGTAGTGACCACACATCATACAAAATTCAGAGAATCAAGATACAAACACCTACAAGAGCTTAAACATGTTACATGTAGTCCTAATGGGAGATAAGAGGGACTCTGTAAGGGGAGATCATTTTGACCAGCCCTATAACTTCCCTTTGCTAGATGCGAGAGGTGTTGAGCAAGCAGTGTAAAGAGGAAAAAGTCAGTTTACCTCATGTCATTAGGGAAAAGGTCGAGATAACCTCCATCCAGGAGGTTGAAAGACCAAGCCCTGAACCCACGGATTATAATCCGGGGCAGGCAATTAACAGAAAAAAAAACCAAGCTAACTTCAACTAACGTGTATGTATTGTCCTAGGATTCCAGAAAACAATTAAATCCTCACAGATAGCCAGGTCAGTGAAACCATGCCACATTGGCGGCTAAAAACCCCATGCTATGTAATCCTTCCATGCCAGTATCTTTACTGAACAATGCCAGAGTTTGCGGATAATGTCTCCATGCTGTGCCCTAGTTTTCTCAAACACACGAAAAACCTGACAGATTTGAAATTTATATGGAGCGGTGTCCCGCTACGAAATGACCCCCTCCCCCTAATTTATAAGGGTTCATACCCCACATAGCTACCTTGCAATCGAAAAGGAGTTTATGTGTGAAGAATAGAAGTACATTTCATTGTACTTGATAGATTTTTTTCTGTTTGTTAATATTCTGCCCCATCCCATATTTTTAAGCAAGCCCTTCCCTTTTACTATCTTTTCCCTCGTAATAATCGTAATAATAAAAGAGAACATTCATATATCGCTTATCATGTACAGTGCAGGCGCTTAACACATTACAATCTATTATAAACACGAAATGGGAAGTCCAAAGTCTAGTTTTCTTTTACCCAAAAAAAGGGGATGAAACAAAAGCATCAGTTTTACCCAGACTCTAACGGGATAATTCAGTTCTATTTGCATTTCTTCTCCTCGTAATAATATATCATTCTCTTGCCCTGCCAAAGAATTCTGGAATATTACCAGACTGTGACCAATGGAAGTTTTCTCGAGAGACCCCACTAAGACATGACCCCGAAATTAGAATTTTGAACATTGCAAGCTCTAGGTAATAATTTTATAATCCTCCGGTTTGAGAGTAATGATTTCATGCCGTGACCACAGCAACTCCTGGAATGAATTACGTCATCCAATGATAGTCCATAATATTAGAGGGTCATAAAAGAAAGTAAAATCTGTCATTTAAACAAAGGTTAGTATCAGTCAACTAGTTAGATGTTACATGTTTACTATCTCTTAGTCTGGAAGTCAGAATGTGGGGGCGTCACAGATGACCTGGCCTCCTCTGATTTGATTACTTGAAATTCCATTAAAAATGCTCAAATTTGATGAAGATAGTCTTAAACTACTGATATAAAGAAAAATACTTTTTTTTTTTTTCTAAAGAGAGAAGTATAGCTGAATGCGTCTGTGCATAACAGAGAGAAAAAACATGAAAAACGGAAACAAATAAACAAATTATATAACAAAAATAAATTTTAAAAAGGCAAACAAACAAACAAACAAACAGACAAACAAAACAAAAGAACACCCCTTCCCACACACACACACACACACACACACACACACACACACACACACACACACACAAACAAACAACAGCAACAAACAAAGACTCATATAAACAACAAAAATATAGAAAAACAAAACCTAGACAAGTAATTACTTCATAATTTTATAGCACTCAGATTTCTAGTAAAAAAAAAAAATTTTTTTTTCGTATAATCCAAGGCCTTTAAGTCTCATTATTATTAAAATTTAAATGGATTTTTCGAGAGCCTCATCCGACTTGTCTCAAAACCCGGTCTGAGACAATTTCTATTATCTTGATACCAGGGCACTTTTTTGAGACGCGACGTGACGAAATCAGGTGCTCATCAAACTCAGATGGCCGGAGAATTCATGTGTTTTTCAGCAGTGAATGAATTTTAAATGCATTTTTTTCTTCACATAATCCTTCTATCAATCAATTTGCTAAAATAAATTCAAGTAATAAGCTCAAAATTGTAAGTAAATAGCATGACAATAAGGATTAACAAAAGTTGTGGGCCATTTTCTCACTAAATTCAGCTGCAGCAACAGGTCACCCCCATCGTCTTTAACTGCCAATATCTTGACTTGTACTTAAGGTTAAGGTTGAACAAAAATATTTTCACATTCGGAAAGTGAAATGAATAATCTTCTCGGTGATACCAATAACACCATGCGCCCAAACTTTCATGATGAGGGCCTGATTTCATTGTGCCACATTTCATATTATAATTCATAGACTGCTTGCAGGGAATTCAAGACGATGGTGGCCGTTTCACTGATGTTTATGACATCTCTTTTTTTTAGTTTGATTGTTATGTTCTAGAAGTTCAAAACAATAATTTGAAGTTGATTTAATTAATACTGACAGGCATTTCAGACTATGTTTTTTCTTTTGTAAAGTGTCTTACTGTGATATTTCTAGTACCTTTTTGTGTCGTATGCATAAACTCGCGTGTGTGTATGTTTGTGCGTGTTTGTAGGGCATGACATCCGAGGTATAAAGCGTGATACGTTACCTACATCACGAGGTACACATGTACCGGCATATGAGGAATCAAATTTTTTTTTTCCATAAAATAATGACATCATCAGGACATTCCCTGTGTGTGTGTGTGTGTGTGTGTGTGTGTGTGTGTGTGTGTATGTGTGTGTGTGTGTGTGTGTTTGTGTGTGTGTGTGTGTGTCTGTCTGTCTTTATTCCATAGAGCCCATTTCCTAAGCTCCAGAATCTGTGAGATTCATAACCGTGCTACCCTGTATAAATATTGGGAGACATACTCAAGATCTATATGTAAATAATATGCTTGTTCTCCTATGTAATCATTTTTGTTTACTTTATTATACAGATGATCACATCATCATTCACTCTAAAAGCCGACGCTATGCCGCCTAATACTCTTATCCTTGCTTATTTCCATTCCATAGACTGATAATCAAATATGGTTATGTAATGCTTTTTTTTTCTCATTTTTTTGGTTTTTCTCCCTCTTGTACGTAGACATTGTCGGGCAGTTTTATAATAATTATGTTATTTTACGTGCATTGTTTAGCTATTGTGTTGTATCTGAATGTTAACGCAGAACTATGTGCTATACCAGAATTTTAGATGCTCAGTGTATTATATTGTTACGGTATTTTGTCAGAATGGTAAATATACAAGACTTTGTTTTCCTGTTGATGTGTCTAAGTGTTAACTCTGCATGATGGTACATAGTTACTATTTTCTCCTGAAATGTTAAATGTGCAGTGTGATAAATGGTTACTGCAATGTGTCTAAATGTTAACTATGCATTGCATAATAATGATGTGCTTTTAATATAGTGTTCCTCTGTTTTATCAGAATGTTAACTTTTCTATTTTTTGTTGTTGTTTTATTTTAGCTTTTAGGTTGTATCTGACAATCGATGGGAGTTTTCTAGACAATTATAAGTGCACTATTTATTGTTATTGTGCTGTGTCTGACTGTTAACTATGCCGTATATAGTAACTGTTAACTATGCCTTATTCAGTAGCTGTTCTGTAATGAAAGAGGAGGTATTACCGTGTTAAATCGGAGTGCTTATGCAAAGGATCATCACTGTTGCTATCGTGCTGTATTAGTGTTACACCTGCAAGGTATTGTATATTATCATTAATTGGTCTATCAAAATGTTAACATTCCCTCTTATTGTTTTGTTTCCTGCCTTAATGAGAGTGTTAACTTTGCAACGTTTTAGTTTCATACTTGCATTCGAAAGTCAACTTTGCAGTGAATCCTGTTCTGACTGTATTTTACAAAAGTTCAAAGTATTAATGAATATTAATGTGTATAATGAATATCATGTAGCCTGCGTTTTATAAGTGTTACTTAGGGAATGAATAATATTGCTCCTCTGATTTATCAAAGTCCAGTATACACTGTTTTTACTGTAATACTCTAACAGCATAATTACTCTGCTATATAATCATGGTATATATCAATGTTATTGTGTTAGATTTTGCCATTCCATTTATCCCTTAAAAAAAAAAAAAAAGAAGAAAAGAAGTAAAATTGTTTGTTGCAAGCTACAACCGACATCAGTTTGAAAATAAACAAAAATCTTGTAAAATCAAGAATACCCACACTGAATGGCTGATTCAGTGTGGTTGTATTTTATTTCCAATAACAGGTGACTCAAATTATTTGTTATAATTAAATGTGTAAAGGCTAATTATTGTCATTGCCATTATGTTAAAAATGCTGTCTGGGTGGACGGCGGGTTTTTGAGACATAATAATTATTATTATGCTTGGGGAGGGGGGAGGGGGGGGGGGAGGGGGCATCTAATGTTTCTATCTCCTTGTGTCATCGTTGTGTTGATTTTCTTCTTATTTTCTCCTCCTCTCTGCGATTCCATCTGTTGGTCTTCTTTTTCCACTTCTTCTATATTTTTCTTTTCCTTTCTTTCTCTTCTACTTTTCCTCAGTTTCTTCTTTTCTCTCTCTCTCTCTCTCTCTCTCTCTCTTTCATCCCCTTCTTGTGTTTCCTCTGCCCAATTCTTTTTCTTCTAATTTCTACTCGTCGCCGTTTTCCTGTTCTTCATAATGAGACATCGTTTCGGAGATTATCTGCCCTATCACAAAAGAGGGACTCGTGTAAGGAGAAATCATTTGGACCAGCTCCGTTACCTCCCTTTGCCCAGGAAAAAGGGAGGTGTTTAGCAAACGGGTAAAAGAGGCAAAAAAAAATTCCTTTACATCTTGCCATTCGAAAGAGTAGTCGCCAAAAATTTGATAAAATAATAAGAAAACATTCTGTTTAATCATAATAATAATTCTTCTGGAATATTTCACGCCGTGTGATTCAAGCAAAGGGTGCAAAAGTGATTTGTTGTCCCCACTTTCCACTGTTAATTCAATCCCTCTTCTATCTGCTAAAGAGAAGTAATAGAATGAGCACAACGATCTCCCAGTATTAATATTCTTTTTCATTCTTCTTCACATCTTAGTCTTTCTCTTCTCATCCCTGGGGACAGAGCCTTTTCATATGCACGGCCTTTAATCTGCAATGCAGTGCCTGCAGGCATTCGCATTATTGCTCAAGCCTAGAGACTTTTAAACGGCAGTTAACTCTAGAAGTGTCAGAGAAACTGCCAGTATTTAGCACTTCTTTAATTATGTCTATTCATGTTCATGAAATGACAATGTTTACCTAAATTGAGTATGAAACAAGATTAGGGCCCTCTTTTTGTTGCTTTGGTTAGTTTGGAAGTAATTCATTCTCAAAGTAAAATGAGTTAGTCATTGAACAAATCGACCCCTTGACAGTTCTAGGGTTAAGACGGTAGAGCTCACTGTTGGCAAGCTGAGGTGAGTCTGTCATAGTCAGACAGTTCTTTCTCGATAATCGTTATGGTTGTTATTTTTATGAAGTATGGAATCCACGAGTGTCTATACAGCTCCTCCTAGTCCTCTATATGGCTGTTGACTAGAAACAAAGCTTGTTAATTGCCCCAAGATTGGAAGTAAGTCCATAACGACAGACAAGTGTACAGTTAAAATGTCCTGGGATTCTGAATTAGTCAACTCTCTTGCTTACTGTTGTTTGCAGAGGGATAAGCATTCAAGCAGTGCCTACAAAGTCACATATTTACTCTATAATCCTGATAGCAATTTGTCAGAACCGGACAAGTACAGAGCAAAGGCCAATATATATCCACCCAAAACCGAAATTGAAATGTTGCTTAGTTTAGTACGTATATACATATACTACCAACTGACAGCTTGTAGCGATCTACATCAGACAGCATTCTGGATGAGTTTTTAATCGGCACAAATATTACGTATTTGATGTCCTCTTTATTAGAAAAGATCTACACACATTCAGAGCCAGTCAATCAGATGCACCACAATTCAAGTAATAGACTTCAAGCGCTTAGATCCTTTATTGCACTGCGGGTTAAAAGCTACCTAAATGCCATCTATTGTTAAGACTATTAATCACTTGATTTCGAGCGAGATACGGTTTTTTACGACAAACTTCAGTAAAGGCCGCGCCGATCTTGTCCCCTCTTTCCCGAACAGGAAGTTAAAACTATGTTAAACAGCACGGACCTCGGACGGGGCCAAACTCCACATGTCGAGTCTATAAATCTGATCTTCAGGCAATTTATAGATGGCTCTCCCAAGCTCGGCTTTCATTGATTTGCACCGCTGAGCGCTGAGGTCACAGACTGAGGCGGCAATGTCTTCTAGCGCAGGGAGCCACACTCGCAACTGTCGACTCATCTATAAAAAGGCGTAAAATCGTTTCTTTCTTTCTTTCTTCTTTCTTTTCTTTCTTTCTTTCTTTCTTTCTTTCTTTCTTTCTTCTTTCTTTTTCTTTCTTTCTTTCTTTCTTTTCTTTCCTTCTTTCTTTCTTTCTTTTTGTCTTTCTTTCTCTTTCTTTTTGTCTTTCTTTCTTTTTTCTTTCTTTCTTTCTTTCTTTCTTTCTTTCTTCCTTTCTTTCTTTCTTTCTTCCTTGTCTTTTTTTATTTCTTTTTTTTTTTTTACTTCTCTCATGGTAAGGAACATTTTTTTAAAGCCTGCAGCCAAGACAGCACATCTTTATTTAACGTATAGTTAGCAGTGGCTTCAAAAATAATTCAATATTCGAATGGACCAACATGTTTTTGGCCTTAGAGAAATGGGAGTACCTTATCAGATCTTGGCTTCTTAATGTCTTCAGATGGAGTTAATAAACTACCCAGACCATTGCTGGATGGCTTGTTGATCTGTCTGTGTCGTGGTCCTGATACTACCGAAACTGAGAATAACGAAATCGAAATAAATGTTCAAACTGTTGGAGAGCCCTAAAATTGTTACTCTTTCAAGAAAAGGTATTGATTTATGCGTTTCTTTTTCTATTTCTATCTTTCTTTTTTAAGGACTCGGCGTTCGTGACTGGTTACAGCAGATTACGGCTTATAGTAATTATTATAAAATGATATGAACCCCAAAATTTTGGACATGAATAGTTTTTACGTGTAATAATAAGTAACATTTGTTAGGGTGTGAAAATTAAACTTTGATATTGCTATCTCGAGATTTATGTTCCTCAGGCCTATAATTATAGGATCCAGAACCAAGGTGGTGAACTGATGTCCCAGAATCCTCGGCGATCTTCTCCTTGGGGACAATCGCTAACAAATCTAAATATTAAAAAATCAAAACTATATACGTAACTTTACATTTCCACGGAAGAAAACGATATATTTGATATTTGAGAGGAAGAGTGCACACACACACACACACACACACACACACACACAAACACACACATACACACACACACACGACATACACATATCCACACAAACATTCTGCCCCTGTCTCCTATCGGCTTCAGTCTGAACTCTGATTGTCCTGTGATGTCACTCCTTTTCCACAATCAAAATTAACGCTTTACACACAAGCAAAATGATGTACATTCCACGAAACAACGCGATATATCTGTGCCCACATAATATTAGAGAGAGGAAAAACAATAACAACAACAACAATAAACAAACAGAAACGGCAAATCTTTGATTCAGAGAAACAAAACAATATTCTTCTTAAGTATAACGAGAAATGCGCATTTTAGCGAAAGAAAAACAATATTAGTTCACTTTACTGAAACAGAATGATCGTAATAATATGTTCAATGTACCAACATTGTAGCATAATATGCACACCATGGTTATAGCATTGCAACTGTAAACTGAGGCCAAAAAGAATCGCACCGTTTCACACCGGCAATTTATAAGCACCGACTGTAGGTTTTTTGGCTCATGAAATTTTTACCATCGACGTGACCGCTCAATCACCTTTCCATCCATGTCACAATAAATACAAACCAGATAACACAAAGAACTTCATGAGGCTACTGTTTTACTATTCAGGGACCATCTGATATGCTGAAATTATTCAAAAGCGCATCTCGTGATCCGGAACACTATAGGAATATTAAGGTAATATTCTTCCTAGAGGCACCTGAATAGCCGGTGAATGTGGAAAAGAAATATTTGTAAACAACAGCAAACAAGACCATGGCAAAGTGAAAGTGAAAATTAAATTAAATTGAAAGATGGTATAGTTCTACAGATCTAGAGGATAGGAGGGTTAGTGCATGGTGTAGTAATCGCGCAATTTGGTGCGTGTATAATAATTCAAACTTTTCAGCCAAGATCGGCCCATTTTAATACTTTATTATCGACTAAACACAGATCTGGAAATTAAGAAACTAACTTGACCAGGTGGAAGAAGGCGACTAGCGACGAATGCCCACTCTGTTTGGGGGAGGGGGGAGGGGGGGGGGGGACAGACATTACAACATGTTCTCTCTGGTTGCAAAGTCGCCTTGGCCAGTGGAAGATATACCTGGCGGCACAACCGTGTGCTTGAAGTGCTGGCAAGCACAGTTGCATCAGCACCGACAAAGCCGGAGAAATCAGATGAATCCCGGGAAAATACATTCGTCCAAGAGTCAACTTGTATTCCCACCAAGATCCCCCGCAACACTCCAGTACATGACATACTGGAGGGAGCCGGCGACTGGGACATAGAAACTGATTTGCCAGGATGGGGGAGAATATCCCGAATTAATTAAGAGATCAGGTATGAGGTCAGGCATAGTGCGTACCTTGAAGATTGCGAAGGCGTACATTCTTGACGCACTAACTGTTCCGCATGAGACAAACATGGAGGAGTAGCACGAGTATAAGATGGCCAAGTATCAAGATCTCCTAATGGATCTCCGTAAAGCCGGAATAAAGGCGAGCATATGCGTAGCAGAAGTGGGAGCAAGGGACTATGTTGGTTCAACAGTTTATTAGAGATGTCAAATTTTCTACTTTTTGGCTGTCAGTAATTTCTCTTTTGGCCCCAAATCCGGTGTTATTTACCATGAATGTATTTCAGTTTTGCTTGTTGCTAAAGAATATGCCAGGAACTTTTCCTTTCCTACTTTTTCATGTAGAGAGATTGGCATCCCTAGTTTATTCAGGAAGCTCAACTTATGTGGCCGAAACGTTAGAAGTGCCCCATCGTGAGCTATCAACCGCAGCAGAGAACTCTTCGTGTTGGATATGGTGCAAAAAGAACGAAGTGTCCCCTACACCACTTCTGCACTTTGTCTACTGTCTTTCAAGAAAACGGCAGAGCAATCACAGTCACATATGGCAACAGTTCCAACATTTTCTGAAAAATAAAAAGACCAATGGAAAACATTTCATATACATTGTTTCATTTTTTTAGATTTTAGATTCAGTTTTACTCCACTTGCATCTACAAGAAAACCATTTGGTGAGTAACTAATGGACAAAAATAAGTATCAGAAAAAAATATATAACTTTTAAAGAACATTACTGAAATCGTTAATTAATTGAGAATAAATATGAATGTTATAGCTTTATATTCAATAATTTAAATACATGTTGTAAAGGTTTAGAAGCCTATTAACTAATAGCATCTGGGTGAACACCAGTACATAAATTCAGCATTTAATCCATAGGCAAACAGAATGTTACGGGTATCTTTGTTTCCGGATATAATCCAAATCATTAAAATCAATACAGGAGCCCTATCTGATTTTTTCTTAAAAGCACTGCTGAAGGACTACACATGAAATTTAGGTGTAATCAGTGAGTATTTACATGGATGAGAGA
>JBCAUA010098640.1:0-10314 GCA_038406235.1 Peronia verruculata
GGGGGCGGGGTGAACGGATAGATAAATGTGCAGGGAGATAAACATTGTGGAGGGAGAGGGAGAGAAAACTGGATGGACAGAAAAGAGATTTAGTAGGGAAGGAAAATGAGGAAGGAGAGAGAAGGGATAGGAGCAAGATAAAAAGCGGAGGGAAAGAGAGCTCGGAGAGAGAGAGAGAGAGCGAGAGGAGGGGGAAAAGAGATGATTTATATATTTGCGTGTTCTATAATGCCAGTGATAGATATTTTTGCAAAAATTTTCCATGCTGAGATGAAGGTAATAAAATTTATCGATTACCGCCGGCGGCCAAGCTTCGGCGAGATGACTTGAACGCTCCTCATGAAGAGAGATTGATCTCCCAGATTTTCTGCTATTTCATTATTGATTCTGTCTCAGTGTTTGCACATCCTCGTGCAGCGTCCATTGCGATGAGCTGTTTGAGCGCCAGCAACATCAACTTTGCCAAGATATACTCACCGATATTTGGACGAGATATTTCCTCCACAGTTTTTGTCTGCAACATTTGTTTTCTCTAACCACTGACAGCTCTTTGATCAACGCCAAACGTGGGAACTCCGGAAGCTCTCAGCCCACTGCTGGGAAAACCTGACAAATTTGAATTGTTCAATAGCACTGGGGATCTCTGTCCTTGATCTCAATGGGGCCGGGAAGGGAAGTTCTCATGCCAGGGATAAATGGGTCAAATTTTCTGTCATCATCATATTCTGGTGCCCTACCACACACTATGATATGTCAGATGCTCAACGCCAGTATAAGCTGTTTATATTTCCACACAACTGTAGCCACCAGCTCCCCTCCCCCATCCCCTCCCCTTCCCTCCCCACTACCAGCTCCTCCTCCAAAAGATTGAGACAGATCTCTGGACTGACCATTGCAAATTTCAGTTACTTAATGGTACTTAATGGCTCCGTTAGAGGCAGGCCTGTTGCCAGAACTGCCCATGTGGTCAGTCTCAGATGGTGGGTCAGCTGTCTCAGATTCTGTGCTGGAAGTGGACAGAAGCACTGTAGTTCGGAGCCCTGAGCTGCAAGGATCCCCACCATGCTAAGATGAAAGTAACACAGTTTGATTTGTCTCAGGATGAGAATTTCCCCATGCCTTTCCGGGCGTGATCCGGGATCTTATCATAGCCTTTCTCCTTAATGTATGTACTATGTTATTTGTACTTTCACTATGGACGTGACTGTGTCTGTTTGTTTTTGTTTGTTTGTGTTGTGGTTTAACAGCACATCAGCCCGATCATGGCTATACTCTGACAAACACAGTAAGATACGTTTACATGACAAGAAGGCTGATCAAGTAGGAAGGAGCAGGACTGAAGACAAGGGCAAGGAGAGAAAGAAGAGATGTCACACCTGAAACGTCGAGGATTACATTCCATGGAAGACATCCCACCGATGACGGAGTGTTACCTGCGGCAGGTGGGAGTAGAGGACCTACTTATATCCCCCTGGCCCCCGGTGGGAACAGGAGGAGGGAGGGAACGTGGTTGTGTGCCAAGTTCTAAGAAGGGAACTTTTGTTTTAGACGCTCCTCTCACCTGTCACTGACACTGTCTATGCTGCAACAGCAGACACCATAGCACAGACTTGACCTTGATAAAGAAATGATGCAGTTCTCAAGGCATGTCCGTAACCAGCGATACTCAGACTGATCTTGCCCAGGCGGAAGGCGGTGTCTCATGTCAGCTGGTGAAATAGCGAAGGTAGACTCCACTGCAAGTCCGGATGTGTAGGTCAAGAAATAATGACGTCATGATGTCCGGTTATACGATGGCACAGGTGGTAAGTCGGAGTCTCAGTACGATGACTACATAGTTGGATAGGAGTGGTCAGTGAGGCTGGTCAGTGAGAGTGGTCAAGATAAAGTCAAGGGTCAAATTTAAACGGATATGAGGACAGTGTAGACTGTATTGTCTGGGGCTTTTGAGCATAGCAGCTCGTCATATGAGGAAAGAAAATCAGACAGGGATCACAGTGGGTCACATCAAAGAAAATCAGACAGGGATCACAGTGGGTCAAGATCGGTCCGGAAGCAGCATCGGGTTCCACTGTGGATCTGTGAGACATGGACACAGCCGAGGAGGTGAGGGGAGGGGGAGGGGGCTTAACCTCCAGTTACAAGTAGTCTGCGTTCAATTCATGATATCCAACCACAGAATGAGCAGTTTGCGTGGTGGTGAATTGTCTCTCTTTCTCTCTCTCTCTCTCTCTCTCTTGAGTGGTGCCCTCGTTGTCTCGGCGGCTGGTATACAATGTCCCTCCGGACACCTCAATTAATAGCTACTCGTGTGCAGGGATTGATGATGAAGAAAGAAACAACGAAACCTCTATTTCACATTCTCAAATAAATAAATAAATAAATAAATAAATACAAATGAGACAAAACGTGAAAATGGATAAACGGACAGATGGATAGATGGATAAACGGACAGATGGATAGATGGATAAATTGATGAACGGATGGATGGATACATCAATGGCTGGATGGCTGGATGAATGGATGGAGGGATGGATGAATGGGTGGGTACATGATTGAATGAATGGATGAATGATAAATGTTTAGATGGATGGATGGATGGATGAATGTATAGGTGAATGGATGAATGCACTGATGAATGGAAGAATGTGGCTAAATGGATGGATGGGTAGATGGATAGATGGCTGGATAACTGGGTGAATGAATGAATGGAAGAATGGATGGCTAGATAGATGGATGAGTAGATGGATAGATGGATAGACTTAGTGAATGAATGAATGAAAAGAAAGGATGGATGGACGATGATGAATGCTGGATGGAGGGATGGATGAATGAAGCCTGAGTCCAGAAATATGTAGTTGGTCTACACAATGCAGCATTTTAACATTTGAGCACAGATGAACAATGTTCATCTCTCCCGAGTCACAACAGACAAAAGATCTGATATTTCCAGCGCCGAGCCCGGGGGAAATTGGCGGTTTTTGTCTGGGAAAAGATCAGATCTGTGGGACACGCCCTCGTTTCCTTTCTTCTATTTTCTCACTCTTTTCTTCTCTTACACCGTATCTGCGTAATATACCTCCCTCCTAACTCTGCCTCACCTCCTGTTAATGATCCCTCCCCACACTCCATCTACCCCTCCCCATCCCCCTTCAATGTTGATCCTTAGGAGCTAGTCTTTGTGAAAGTGAGTGAAATTCGGATGCCGCTGTAAGCCCTCATTAGACATTGCCTGATGTGGCAACATCATCCTCTATGAATGAATCGATTTTTATTCTCATTGATTTTTCTCCCCCGTTCTTTCCCAATGTATTGACTGTTAGTTTTTCCAAGACTAATAATTGTATTTGTTTAGTTACCTTTCTGTTGGCTTGAGCTCAGACCATCGGATGTCGCTATGTGGTTGTTTCTGTTTGATTATGACTCAATCTTTAGATTGACAACAGATTGACAGCCAGGTTATTAACGAAGTGAATCTTCCAGACCCCGCATCTTGTGTGTTAGATCAGTGTAGGAGTATTCTAACCCCGCGACTGATGTGAGTAAGGGAGCCTGTCTAAAATTGTCATTTGTCACCTCATAATAATGACTTGTTGGTGCCAGGGTGTTCAGTTGTCTCCACTTCCGGAGCCAGCAGTTTTGTTTGTGTCGGTTAATGTTGTTGTTGTTGTACCGGGAACAGTGTCATAGAACGCTCACTGTAGTAACCATTCGGCATCCTGCGCCTCTTTAGGTCACTCACTCCTGGCAGGTGAGTGACCACTACAAACTACACAGAAAACTATCAGCTGATGACCACAGAGCTTCATTCACATAATCATCCTGCATCCATCTCCCCCTAGCCCCCCTCCCAGTCTCCACCCTCGCCCCTCCGCTCCATCAGCATCCCCTGGCTGTTTGTGTGTGTATGAATGTGTGTGAAATTAATTGCACGCCAGCACCTCGGACTCCGACACTTCGAGGCTCCCTGAATGAAGAAAATCTCTCTCAAAGGGAGAAATCAATATTTTGCATTATGCTGAGTTTTCATGAAATTTAACAGTTTATCCATATTTGTAAGTCATATATCAGACTGGATTTTTGAAAATATCACTATATAACATTTTGATCTCTAAAGATGAGTTAATCTGATATAGATGTAGCAAAACCTCTGGAGGTAAACTATCATATGTGTTCACATGCTCCAGTACTCGGCCTGTCTGGTTGGCTACAGATGTACAGACTGATTTGTATCATTCACTTTTATATAACCAGGCCAAATTGCACGCATAAAAATATTAATTCTAAACCTGCCTCTTGTAAAATAAATAAATAAATAAATATTATCCTCATGGAGAAGGCAAAAAAAAAACGAGCCGCCATTTTTAAAGGCGATGTTCTTGGAAGTTGATCGAGAAGGGTTCGGTAGTTAAGGTCATCTAACTTTTCCAAGGCTGCATGGATTTGATAAATGATATGATAATGAAAAATTAAAGGTGAATAAAAGCACATTCTAATATGTATAAAAGGAACAACCTTCACAGAGCGAGTTCTGTTGACATTTATGATCTGTCTCACATCTGTTACCCTAGTTGGCAGGCTTTACTGTCTTCAAAACATTTCAGTTAAAAAAAAAAAACAAAAATGATGATGATGATGATGATGTTGATGGAGATGATATGATGGTGAGGGTGATAATATTGAGTCTTTGGTGATAATAAAAATAATGATGGCCATGAAATAAGGATGGTGAAATGGTGATGACGATGGTGATGTCAACTTTAAACAAGCAAAAGAAAAGAAAAAGAAAAATATTTGGTGATATCTCTTAGAAACAAATCTTCAAAAATTATACCCACCGCACGAATAAGACAGACAATCCACATTTCTGATATAGTCATCTGATCATTACAAGTAAGAAGACGTAAACTTTTGTTTTCTTCGTTTGTTTGTTTGTTTTTTATTATGTATTATTTATTGACATTTTTTAAAAAAATGGAAACTCACTTCTAAACTAGTAAGCACATTATTTAATTAACCTTTAATTAACATCTATTTACATTTTGTGTTTTCTTTACTGCCTTTCGAAAGAGCCAACAGAGTTTAAAACTTTGGCTAGTGATATTAGTTTCTTACATTTTTTGGCATATCGAAATTAACATATTATTATGATGATGTTATTGGCTTCTTTTTGAGTATTAGATAAGTTGCCGATAGACGGTGGTCTTATACTGCAAGCCATTTCTGTAATAATAATAATGGGAGAATCTAATTGCTCTAAAAGTGTTCTTTGTTGTTTCCTTTTTAAACAAAATTGAAAATCCTTTCCCGCACAATAAGCAAATCATTTAGTTAACATTTTCTTTCGTCTATAGCAATTGCCTATTGACATTTTATATGTCTTCATCCTTGCTCTGACGAAGAGCCAAGCAGGCAAGGAAATTTGGCCAGCGACATCACTTTAGTTTATTAATTCAATATTAAATTCTTCATACTGATTTTTTCCCGAAATTTTTGCCTCATGTAAATACATGATTAGTTGGCGGTGGACAGATATCCTAGTCTTAAGACATTTTTTTAAATAACAAAATGATGATGATGGTGAACATGACATGTTTAGTTTGTTGGCTTGAAGAAGAGTCACTTTGGCTCCAAAATGTGGTAGTTACCATTATCATCAGTACCGTGTGGTTGAGTGGTTTGCTGTTGATTTGTTTAGTAAGTTGCCGGTGAGACATTCTTATTAGTATATTTTATAGAAAGGTGATGACAGCAATGATGAAGATAGTGAAGTTGATGATGATGGTGATTGCTTTGTGTGTGTTTCCACATTCATCCTCAGCAGGTCAGTTGAATGTATGGGTATTCATAATCCTGGCCTCGGGCCGGCCATTAGCAAATAGGATTTTTACAATAGAAGTAGAAGATGGAAAGAAGAGAACAATGGACAACTTTAAGATGAATGGTCGGTCCCTGCATAGAACACAACACCATCTCCGCCCCTCCCCCACTCCCGCTTGAGCGTGATATTTGTGCTCAGTTGTACATGACGCTAATTCAGATTTGTATCCTAAGCTGCTGATCCCACTTGTCTTTTCCTTTCTCTCTCACTTTCTCTCGCTCTTTCTCTCTCTCTTTCTCGTTATGTTTTGTCCTCTATGGCGAGGGGAGGATGGGAGAGGGGGTGACATTGAGAGTGGGCGGGGAGGGGAGCCAGTAATTTCCCTGTGGGAGTTGTTTCCCTTTAAGCTTTGGAAACATGAGAGATGTAGACATAATATCTTGTTTTCCTATGTCATGTTGGTGAGCTCGACCTGGGACACGCCGGGGTAGTTCATGCTGACCTGAGAAAAAAGGCTTCATGCACAGGTTGAGCTCGCGAGAGAAATGTCAGCCATTTTCTCAGCCCACCAAGTTACTTCCTGTTGCCGGGTACAAGAGGTACGGAGCAAACATTGGGGAGAAAGAAAAGATCAGCTTTAATCCATCATTACTTAAATAAATAAATAAACAAATAAAAACATAAAACATATATTCGCGTAAAAAAAGAGGGAGGGAGAGAGAGAGAGATGTGATATTTTTTAAAAATCCTTTACAATGCTAATATCACGGCTAGTTGGCAAAAGAAATAATTTGACTCACGGTCAAAATGGTCCATTGCTAATGCCTTCCGTTTGTCGAGGTACTGAGAGATTCTGTCTCTTTGCACTGTTGGCGTCGGCATCGAAAGTAGACCAAAAATATATAAAACTAGCTGGGTACCCCAGGTTTCTTAAAATATATAGTCCTTCGACTTAAATTTTGTGCCCAGCATGCGCACCTCGATGCTGATATTTTGGTTCATTAAACTGAATATTACTCAAAGAAAACGTGTTTTGAACGCCTCTTGTGTCCCGCACGGAAGTGATGGCGCACAAAATGAATGATAGTTCGGCATTAAAAAAAATAAATTAAAACAACTCTGTGAATTCAATAAAAAAATATTAGTCTATAACGCAGTTGGGTATCAGTTGCCCACGTCTGTAATTTTATATGAATTTTAAATTCCTGCCGATTCCGACTTTATCGGGCCATAAGATAAGTGATAAGTGCCACGCCCCCTGATCGCTCTTATTATATAGATATCAAATTATGTATAATAATTTGGGCTATCAAAAAAAAAATGTATAACAATACAAAAAGATTAATGTATGCAGTTTTGCGGCGACCGTGGGGGTCCTCGCATTCCTGTCAGATGTTCACTCTCAACAATTTTGAATTTTTAGACCATCATTTTCTGCTAATCCAGGGTACAGATATATGGGCAATCCCTTTGCTCCATCGTACGCAGATTTATTCATGGAATCTTTGTGGAAGAGGAAGATTGTCATGAACAAGGATATAATTCAACAGCTGTGAAGCGGGTGGGTTGAGGTAAGGAGTGGGAAGGGAGGCGGGGCGAGAGGAACTCAAGGACTGTGCTAATTCTCTCACAAACCTCAATAAGACGTGAAATGTGCGTGATTTAATAGCTAAACAAAGACAAGAAACACACAAAGTAGAAACAGATCAACAATAAATATTTTCATGTATTGGCCTCACGGGCCGCCACGTAGCGACGCACAGTCTCAGGCCGGGACTGGATGCCCAGATCTCCACCATAAATCTGCAATAAAAACCCATAAAAGGCTTATGGACTCAAAAATACAGAGTGGATCCATCTGAACTTTGGCTCACAAAATCATGGTCTGTGTTTCTACTTACATCAATCTGAAAAAGAGCTTATTATAATAGATGTTATTCTAAAAATGCGATAATAATTGAAAAATAAACCGTGTCTTTGATCTGAACTACACGATGATAGAAAAAGGAGGAGGAGGAGGGAGGGGGGGGGGAGGGGTGGTGTGATGACTTGCAGCCCGCGGAATTCGCCCAGCCTGATTTCTACTCAGTTCAGTCGTCAACTGGGAAACTCAGGTTTAAAAGAAAAAGAACGCGATATGGATTTTTCGCATTAATATTTATCCCTGTCATCTCCTTATTTTGACAATGCTAACTTAGTGTTTTACTTTACAGTGTTCAAAGTTTAAGCAGTGATTTCATTGTATGCTAACATTAACTTTTCGCCTACTTTCCTCGCGTCCCTAATTTACATTTGCACACAGCTTCTTCTGTTCCCTTCTTTCATAAAACAGTATCTGTAGCCTAAATATTTGTAATTTGTTGTCCAACACAAACGTCTTCATTCATTTTTTTTTTTTTTTAGCAAGGTTATAAAATAAGTCCATCCTCACCAGAGTCCTCAGCAGATTGCTCGTCTCCAGCACGCCCTGTCTTGTACCAGGTACCAAAATTTTCGGTGGATTACACAGACTATCATCACCTTCCGTAAATCTTTTTCCACCAGCACTGAAAACCAAACTTATTACCTCGCAGCAGGGCACCAACTGGGGAGGACTGCCTGCTCAGATCATGTAAAGCACATCTGGACATGGCCAGAATATCAAACGTTCAGAGACAGGTTTACACAGAAGATGATTAGCATCCCTCTGTCTCTTCTCTGTTCTAGATCTCTACACCTCCCTCCCCGAAAACCATCCACACCCCCCCCCCCCCCCAGCCCCATCCCCACCCCCATCTCTTAGGTCTGCCGTCAGAATGCGAATATTCTGCTCAAACTGTCTTGATTAGCACTGGTTGACAAGCTCCATGACAACTGAGAGAAGGACGTCTCTTTGGAATTCTGGCTGCTGGTTCGAACTGGTCATTTGGCTTTGATGCTGGACAGAGTGTGATTCATTGCTCCCGAGCTGGGAGGGGTTGGGGGTGGGGGGAGGTGTGGGGTCGGGGATGAAAGGAAGGGAGATACTGAGAGGAGAAAAGAGGAGAGGGGAGGTAGGTAGAAAAGTATTAACTGATGTTTCTTGTCATAGCTGGAACTAATCATCTCAGGGGAAACGTATGGGCTGTCCACTCTGCTGTCCAAGCCAGTGGTCTGAGGTCCCACCCGGACGTCTTCCTTACACCTGTGGTCAGTAGGATCTGTCACACCTGAGCTCTCAGTGCCCAGACAGAATAACAGCCAAGTCTTAGAGCTTAAGTCACTCACAATCAATCTGTCAGTCTTAGCCATCACTTCCGGTCAATTTTCCTGCCGCCCTCTCGCATTCTTTGGGCAGACTCAGACATTTTGTAGCATAGTCCAACTTGTAAGAAATCTCGAATTAATTCCATTTTTTTTTGCCCTCAGAATACGCAGTTTTCTGGTCCCAGCGCAAAGCAATATGTTAGAAACAGTGGACTTGTATGACATGCACACTGAGGCCAAGGTTTACTGCTAGATACACCTGCTTACAGCTCTGGTATGAGCCAATAAAAAGAAACATCCAAAAACTGGAATTTTACCTTAATTCTTTTGTTTCTTCGGCTTGAGAAGTGAAGGAAACATTTTACAAAAATCCCTCTGGGAATCTTTAGAAATACTCACGTACACAGAGTTTTAATTAGTGTTTTGATCAGTCTTTAGATTTCAGGGCCATGGGGATAGTGCTCACAGTGTTAGTACTAAGCGAATGCCACAAAAACTGACCACGTAAATGGCCAATAATGTGGTGGTCAATGCAGTGAGTTGTAAGAGCGGCCACTGACCTGCTGATCTGACGTCATGCCCACAGACTGACTAGTTCGCCTGGAAACTTGTGCTTCCTTTTTTCCGCCAGACTTTCCATTCTCTCTCTTACGATGTTCTATCTGGTGTTGAACTTCACTGACTCAGTAGGTTCTCTGCATTCATTACATGAGATTGTTCTAGAAATAGAGTATGATTTTGACTCAGTAGAGTCGGAGAGGGGTAGCTGAAGATAAAAAGGGGCAGGAAGGGAAGGTGGGGGGCAGGGTGTCAAGGTCTATCTCTGGATTAAAGCACTAAAGGTTTGAATGGGGATGAGAAAGATGAGGAACTACTTGTACTTTTATCCCACTCCCCCAGCGATTTCTTGCCTTTCTGGGGAGGAAAATCCGATGTCTAGCCTTCTGCCGAAGGTCCAGTGTATACGTTATGCATGTTAACGACCGTTGGCATAGAGACTCGAGTGTCTGGGCACAATTTCCAAACATCAATGATTTCTACCATCTCCCTCCCCGATATCTCCTTCATCCAATATTATTCCAACCATAGTACACTTTTACAGGCTTGAACAGCTATAATTTACTCAAAAGTGTCGGGCTGTGGACGGGGAAGGGGAGGGGGGAGGAGATGGTTGTTTTTCTTACAGGCTCCAGTATGTACTACAATAATCTGGGGCAGGGGAAGGGGTGGGGGGCGGGGGGGGGGGGGGTAAGAAGACACTTGATTTG
>JBCAUA010098651.1:0-10314 GCA_038406235.1 Peronia verruculata
CTGTGTAAATTCAATCAAAATAAAGAGTAGCCTATAACACAGTTGGGTATCAGTTGCCCACGTGTGTAATTTTTTTTAATTTTAAATGCCTGCCGATTCCGACTTTATTGGACTATTAGATAAGTGCCACGCCCCCCGATCGCTCTTACTATATAGATATCACAGTTGTGCAACCCAAGCTTATCACTGCATGCAACTTCGTAGGATAGCCGAGGCTAGATGTAACCACAGGAGATAAAATCTTATTTACGATCAGAGTAGGATGTTCATCCAGTGAGATATTTTCCTGTCTTGACATTTTATACGCAAAGTGAACAATTTCAAAGATGAATTTTCATCTTTCATGAATTTTTCAACTATTTGAAAACTAGTCAAATGAGCATGTGCATAAAGTGGTGGTTGAAAGAGTGAGCGAAGGAGTGAGCGTGTGGTGAATAGCACGGAGGTCCAGCTCTACTCACATTGGTACCGTGCTTGTATGTTAAGCCAAAGTGATTTCAACCTGACTGCGTTCCCTTCCCTCTCAACCCCCACCCCCCGCCCCAAAAAAAAAGAATTGTTTAGTCGTAATAGTATACTTGTAGGCTACCTCATATTGTAAATGACTGTGAGTGAATCGAGATCAGTTCATACAATACCACAGACGATCACTTATTGTTTCAACACTTAAAGTTAAACGCTTTTGATATGCTGGAACTTATCCATGCTTAGATCAAAATTCAGTGGGGTCGCAGTTAAACATAAGCGAGCGCAAACAAAACCAGGCTTCTCATGGTAATGACAATCCGTTCGAATACAAAACAAGAAAGGGGGAGGAGGAGGAAAGGAGAGGCCCACTCTGTGCCCCCCAAGCTCTTCCATATTTTAATTTTAGTTACAATTTTTAAAAAAAAAAAAAACGTAGCCTAGGGAAAGGGCGGAAGGAGGGGGGGGGGTGAACATTTTGACAGCATTGGATTTTCAGGCACTATGTTCGGCAATGCCAGTATAATAAAGCAAAAGTCCTGAAGGCACAGCCTAGTGCTGAATCATAGATCTACGGTGTTATCGTCCCCTTTCGATCTTCTTTATTTAGAAAGACAAACATGCAAACAAACAAATAAAGCAACATAGAATAAGAAAGTGGCCGCTGTGCATCATCATACTTTAAAAAGCCTGATTTTGATGTTGTAAAATTACGAACAGCAATCAAGATGCTAATGGTGACAGACGGCCATGTCCATTGCTGGTAAAACCTTAGAACGCTCTGTTAGCAGACCACACTGTGGTTTATGGTTCTCTGAGAGGGGAGAATAGAGTCATGCATCCGAAAGGAATTTTAGAATATGATTACATGTATAGTCTTCGAAGTAATATCAGTCATCAAAGAACAGTGCCTTTCTAAGTCTATAAATCTCTTATCCCCACCATTCAGCTTTTCTTACAACGTGCAATACATGTATACGTCTCCTGATTACCTGTACTCGATTTTCTGATTGGCAGATCTCTTTGGGAAGTTAATTTTTTACGTTAGAAATGAATTGTGTGAGTCATGCTGGCCCCGTAGAAATTTTTTTTTGCAACTTTTGCACGAATTCGTGCACTGTGCAATTTTTCCACCTTTTTTTTTTTTTTTTTTTTTTTTTTTCAACTTTTATCAATCTTCGCAACTTTTAAACGAATTTTATCAAAATAGGAGAAAATAATAATAAAATAAATTTTTAGAAAATCATCACAGACAAAGAGAGGATTGGCATTATAGTGTTGATTTTCAGTTGGACTGTTACGTCAGCAAACAATTACAGAGACTGAAAAGCACCGACTGCAGACAGAGGCACACTGTTTGTTCATGTGCGTATCAGAATGAATTCAGTTCTTGTTTAAATAATGTTGCCATGAGATTACTGTCATGAATAATGAACACCTTTTGACAATTTCAGATTTCACTGTCAACCTGTTGATGGAATGGAGACAAACTCGTGGTATCAGAATCGTCAATTTGCAGAATGTCGAATACACTTCAAAATGCCATTTGGAAAGAGAGGTTGCAATGTGGATATCCAGGTTGTACCAGAGACTCAAATGGTTCAAAGACTTGCATCTTGCACCAACCTAGCGTTTGAACGTACATTTTTTTGTATTTGAGAAAGGAATCCAGAACCTTCTGGTCGATGCATGCAGGTGGTCAATGACTAGTTTATATCCTATTAAATTGCATTACACCATACATCTGCGAATCGTGCAGTACAGGACTTGCAGTTTCCCTTGAGAGGAGCACCTGCTGGAGAGAGCACAACATGAAGTGTATGCAGATATTTGGTGAGAAAGTGAATCTCTGCCTTTACTAATTTTCTGTCTGTCTGTGTGTCCGTTGTGAGATCAGATTGCTTGGTCAGGAGAAAAGTTGAAACAGTCCAATATCTACGTTTGAATGAGTTTCAAAATTAATTTATTTCATTTCTGGTGAAGTCCAAATGCATCTGCCACGCAAACATAAACTTCTCCATTCTGTTCTTGAACTTATGAGAAAAGAAAGGAATTGTAGCCTCTCTAAGAAGAACTCATTATTTTCTTGTCATCTCGGATCTAAAGTAACACTTGGAAATATATACCTATTACAGCTGTGAACATAGAGAAGAGATTTGCTCAGGTAAAACTCCATTCGTAAATTCACCCTTCGGCAAGAAGAAATTGTCCATGTCTCTTCAAATCTTGCGCGCGCATCTTGATGTAAATATTTGGATAATTAAACTGAATGTTACCGAAAGAAATCCTCCCCCACCCCTGCGGGAGCCCAGGGTATATAAGCAGGTTATTTACTCCCACCGGCAGAAGGTGAAAGCCATGGAGGTGAAAGTTCATGGGTGACACCTCCTCTCTCTCTCTCTCTCTCTCTGTCTCTCTCTCTCTCTCTCTCTCCTTCCACCTGTCCTCTGTCCCGTTCTCTTTCCTCTCTTTTCCTTGACTTGTAAACGTATCTTACCCTGTTTGGCACAATATAACTATGATCATGCTGATGTTCCGACCCCAGCACAAGCAAACAAACAAACAAACCCAAAGAAATCGTGCTCTGTGTTTTGAAAACATCATTCGATCAAACGGACAATTTTTTATTTAAAAACACTCACGCGAGTTTATTATTCAGTTACTACCGCCTTTTTAGAATAATGCTAACCATAATAAGCCTTGTTCAGTTTTGTGTAAGGAGAAACACAGATCTTTATGTAACAATGTTGTGGGTCAAATTCTGTATGGATAATTCAGTAGTTTCCAAATCTGTAAGACATTTTGTGGATTTTGTTGCAGATTTATAAGGTATAGATTTTCACAGTAATTGTTTCAGTACATTTTGCTATAGATGTCACTTTCACAAATCTGGAAATCAGGATATGCCTAGACATCAGATTCACCAGGATATCACTGCACTATAACTTATCTGTGTTGCTTTGGTTCCACAGAACCCTAAATACAGCCACTGCTGCATTACTGTATTTTGAAGGTGTGTGATACCCCTCAGAGCCAGTCATCATTTTTTATTGTGAAGTAGTCTAGCCTATGTCTGTGGCCTTCCCACATTCTTGTCAAGTAATCAGATCAATGTCTGTGATAATCCCCAGTGTTTCTGTCAATGTCTCAGTCAGTCTCACCACTGCTTGTGTTTGTTTTTCTCCCTAGGAAAATCTGCCAGGTCTCCTATGAGTCACACATCGCTGAGGAGGAGACAGTGCAGCTCAGTGGTGGGCATTTATCATACATAGATCTGGTCACCATGTGTTGTCTTTCACTTTACATTATTATTACGCATGTTTACGTATATGCGGTGACATTTTACATTACTATATCATTAGGCATATTTATCCCTGGTGAATTTTCCCAATAAAACTATCTCACTTTAAACATCATCTGCCTAGAATACATTCATTCACATGTGATAATTATATTATTTCAGACGTTATGCTGTTGTTTACATTCATGATGTTACTATTCAGTACTCTGATTTGTTTCCAACCTTAGAAAGAGCCTGTAAGATTTAACACTGTCTTCCCAGATAAGCAAACCTTAGATAGCTAGAGTCTCATTTCGCTTTTCACCGTAGCCGCTTCTTCTGTTAATATGCCTGATACACTTATGTTCTCGTGAAACTGTAGGATGTCAAGGATGTGAAATTGCTCTTTATTATCTAAACATGTCTATAATTATATTCCTAGAAAATCAAACAGAAAACCTGGCACAAGGCTGGGCTGCTTCTTGTTATTTGCGAATTTCTGGTGTCTGCACAGCCCGCCGAGTCTGTCGATGTGTGCATTCCTGAGTATTTCTTGTACACACCAAAACAAGGTCCAGACATTTGTCACAAATGTTTTCCGGGCACTTTTATGCCACATCATTTACACAAATACAGACAGTGCTTTGAGTGCTCACAGATACAAGATCCACAGCTGGAGATTCTTGTATCACCATGTAACTTACAGCAGGACACTGAAATCCACTGTGTCGATGGATATTTCCGTATAAAGGCCATCCATCCCGATGTGAAAGGTCGGTGCCAAAAATGTAAAACCTGTCCATTCCCCAAGGGTCCATGTTCTACATTTACGGACACAATCTGTTGTCCAGGTGACGATTATGCTGTCCGTGTTACTAAAGAAGGAAATCCTGAATGTGTGCGCTTGTGTGGCCCAGGCCAAGTGTTAGATCCGACCAATGATCAGTGCTTGCCTTGTCCAGCAGGAACTTTTATGCATGAGGACAAACACGCCCATATCTACTGTTGGAACTGCAATGTTCCCAGCACTGATCATGAGGTCGTTATTCACCCCTGTACCAGCACACAGCCAGCCATCATTGAGTGTGAGGAAGGCTATTACAGACAGTTTTCAATTCTTTCTCAGTCTGAGATTTGCACCATATGCCAGGTTTGCTCTGAGAATATTTCAGGTTATGTCCACGAGATCCGACCCTGTGGTCCAGCCACTGACAGAGTTTGCTGCCCTGACCCAAATATGATAGTGATGGACACACCCGAGGGTCCAGAGTGTCAACATCCACTGACGACTACCCCAACTATTGGTATGTTTGTCACACATTTCTACTGCAGTCTTCAAATGTTTCATTTAAACCAGACTGAAGTTTTTCCTTACATCCATCTTTTATCTCTTTTGTACAGTCATACTCCACATTTGCTTTTTAGATCATTTTCTTTTGTACACAGTAATGCCATATGTGACGTCTGAATACACAGTGTTTGTCATGGGAAACTTTAGTTTTCATCTCGTCATGGATGTGAATGGTCACACTCTTGCTAATCTCCTTAGATGGTACACCCAAAATGCAACGGCAATCCCATTGTACACTCAGAAATTGAGTCTTGTTTGCTCATATCTGGGCCCGTGGGTCCTCAAGACAAAACTGGTAACATAACGACTTTCGCAAACCGCTACAGTTTTTTGAAAAAAATGGTTATTATAATCATAGGTCAGTTAGAGACATGACCATATCAGACTGCGTTGGTGGTGCCTTTTGTTTTGTTTCTTTAGGTATGTATATGTTCCAAGCTTTACTTCTATCTTATGTACAATTTTGTATGTATTTTATATTACAGCTCCAATGGAGACAGAAAACGCGACCATTTCAATAAGACGTTGTGGAAAGGGAGAGTACCTGAGAATTTGCCTCAACGGTTCCAGTGCTACTTGTCTCCCCTGCCCCAGTGGAACTTGCATGCCTAAGACCGACCACTTCAGCACCAGCTGTCACACCTGTGCTTTTATGGAGGGTGAGATGACGGGATTTGATCCACAGACAGCACCATCAGACCATGGAGAGCTCGCCACCTGGAAAACCTATGACATTAGAATGATTCTATTGTGTGTTGTGTTGTACTCCATGAAGTTCCATGGATCCAGAGCAGACCATGGCTGAACAGCTGAGCAAATTGCTAAGTTTAATTACAGAACTGTGCAGTGCATTGATTTGACGTTTTGGATAAAAGATACCTAATTTTCTTCACTTTCTTAACTATGTTTGTCATAAATTTAAGTCCAGTCTCTTTTATAGCTTTTATTACACACCTCTTTCATTTATCATTTAGCAATAATGTTTAACTATGTAGTGTTCAGTAAGGCTGAACATCCCACACATAGAGAAGCCGTAACAGACGAAAAATATAAAAAAGAACATTTAAATAATGAAAAGCAAAAAATACAGTGAAAGGCGAAATGCTAATTGTTGTAACAATCTGTTGTATTTGCTGTTTGTATGCTTTTAATTTTCAGAATTTATAATTTTTCACAAGATGTTTAAGATTAAGTTAACACCAGCGTTGTGGTACACATTCCTAATAATCACAACCCTACAGGTATCTGCAACTAGCCTGTGAATGATCAGTTCATTTTCACCACGCCAAGTCATCCTTTTTGCTAACTGAATACAGTTTCATCTTTAATTTGATGCTCATTTTTCTTTTGTGTGTGTGTGTGTATTATTACTCCTCGGAAATGAAAGACTGATAGATTTTTTACACACATGTCACAGAATGGTGACATTTGTTAAAGTATTTCATAGCTTGAAAGGACAGATGACTGTTTTTTCATTTGTAAATGATACATATCCAATTCATTTACTTGTAATGGATATGTGACATTTACAAATGTTTTTAGTCGAATTTCATTTGCCTCTTGTTTGTCCTTAATTTGTTTTGTTTTGTTTTGTTTTTACATTTCACACACTGTACCTCCTCAGACAATTCATTGAAGATAACCTTCTCTATACTGGGTGTGTACAAATAATGAATTAATACTTTAGAACTGTTTGTCAAGACTAGGATAGTTTTAAACTCATTGCGTTCATAATACTACATGTATAGTTGTCATTAAAGTGCATCTGTGGCCTGCGGGAGAAAGAGAAAAAAACAAACATACATGTATTTAGAGAACGCACTTGTTCGCTTGTTCAAGAAGATATCACAGTTTTTGTGGCGTAGATGCATTTACATTATCGGAGCCTCAGTAGAACTTAGAAATCCTGGAGATTTTGAAATATTTTATCATAATCATATATATAAGCCTACATAATGTATTCAGTTTCTTCTTTAACAGTATGTTCTCAATAATGATTCCTTTCAGACGTCTCGTTGCGATTCTCAGGTTGCAGTATAATGTAGCATTTGCTAATTGTATTCTGCTTTGTTCTGCATATTTTTTTACAAATAAAATAATTTTTATTTATCATTCTTCACGAAATGAATTTCCTTTGTGGGCCACAGATCTTGGTTCACCGTCGTTATCCTTACTTTTTACTTCTCCTGTCATCTTTACCTATCACAATATCTCACCATTGCAAACTGAAACATCAGCACCACTGTTCCCACTTACAACAACCACCCTCACCGTCACAACCACAGTGGTTACATTGTCATTATCACTAGCCCTTTCTATTTTCATACTACTCGTTTATCACATTCTTAGAACTAAATGGCCTTTACCTCCATCAAAAACAAAAACATTTTTCACACAGTACAGATCCCATATCCCGTCTGCACAAACATAATTTTTGACTTTAAGCTGCCAAGGAAAGTAGCATTTCAATTTGAGAGATTACGACAAACGCTTAAATCTGACCACTTCAGATTGTATTCATCGAAAACACAACGGTTCAATAGTAATACGGATGTCTCGGAACATCAGCTGTCACGGCTTGATATTAATAAAGGGGAAGAAACCTAAACCTTCTTGGCCAGTAAGAGGTTGAGGAAAAAAAATAGATTCAAAGAAATTGAATTTACATTGAAATGAAATCCATACAGGAATCATCGTAAGTAGTGGATTAATCACACATAGCATGAGCAGACACACAGTATATTATGAAGAAACGAGCACATTTGATCGATAAATAACTTAATATAACGAAGATTAATGACAAAAATTGGGAAAACACAACACGTAGATAAAATAAACTTTAACCTGCGGTAACAGAGAAGAAACAATACCACAAGCCAAACATGTCATTCTTCTATGCTTAGGTTAAGGGAGGAACAATCGAGAACATCCCGTAGACGAAGTTACGTGCCTCATCTTTTATTGTTTCTCCCCTGTCTATCCTTGTGGTCTGTCAGACATGAGCACTGAGGAGCAAGAGATGACTTTCTGACATTTGATATCTCGAAGACAGCTGGGAGTTTGTGAAAAGATAAGAAATGGTGGAGGAAAAGAATGAGATCTGTCTAGCTATCTATCTCTGTCATATTCTGTTTATATCTATTGTCTATTTGTCTATCTACAGGTCCCTATCTATCTATCTATTTATCTGTCTGTCCACATGTCAGCTGCCTGTCTGCCTCTTTGTTAGTCTGTTTTTCCCTTAATAATATCTCTCGTTTGATTACTGGCTTCTTTTCTTAAGATTTTATATCTTGTATATACTTCGTGTTGTTTTACTCTTGTTTTCCAATATCATGATTTATCAATCGATTTAGTTTACTGAGCTCGCAGTGTCCTAACTTTTACATCACGTTTACATCTCCCTTAGTCTCCTACTTGGTCGTCGAGGTTCTATTGAAGATTTTTTAACAATTCTGTCCATCTTTCACGGTTTTCAGTCAGTCCTTGCCTATAAATGAGGTGTAAGTCCGTCCACTCACGGATGTTCTCCTCCAGCCTCTATCATTGTCTGCCTGCCTTTTTCTTTTCTTTGCACAGTGTTTTGCTTGCAGGAAGGATTTGATGAGAGCAGAATGATGTTCGTGCCACATGTGCGTTTTGTGTATTAACAGACAGATGGCAAGATAGTTGTGGTATTGCTTGTAATATTTCTCAGTATGTCGATTACTTAATTTTAACTGTGTATACAATAGCATCTCAACAAAACGATCACAACTGGTATGGGGAACAACTACATAAAGATAATGATATTTTATAGATAAATTACTGGATCTGACCCTGTTTCAGAAGAACACTCAAAAGAACACCAACGTCTGTATGTTATTATCGTTATAATTATTAAAACATTGAAACGCTATAGTTTCCGAATGCTCTGTCTACCAAACTTCAGGACGGTACATTAATTCACGATACAATCATGTTTCTGGGCGCTAACTGGACTTGTAGTGAATGATTGCGTTATTAAGTTATATTATAATATTTAGTCATGGATTTAGCTGAAGCAAGAAAAGGACTAGAAAAAAATCCAAGCTAGGATGGAGTGATATTTTACCAGAACAGAAACGCGTGCAAAATCAAACATTTCAGAATACGGCGAAGAATTACATGGGTTATCTGGAGGCACAGAATGCTCCAGCGGCGAAGGGTGTTGAACATCTATTGAAACTTGCACCTCTTATCTATCTTGTATAATTATTGATTTTACGATGAGATCACTGCATTTGCAAATTAATTTTCCTAGAAAATGTTTATTTTACGAACACACAAATGCCGACATTTTTCAGGAACACTCCATTCTTCCATACCCTCCCCCCCCCCCCCTCCACTCTCCGACTTCCTCCTAAGAGCCAAGATATTAACAACCCTCATTCTGTTAGGGGTCTCGTTCTTAATGATCAAAGGCCAGTTTGCCACCCACTCATGTCAGCTATCAGAGACATTTTTACTGTCCTGACTGTGAAATTAAATTAGCGATTCACTACCCAACAGACAATTAGGACAATTTTATATCTGCTATTTAGTGAAGAATTGGGGGTTATAAACATGACACTAAATCACAAAAAAAAGCCGATAGCTCCTTTGTGCATGAGGTGTACGGCTTATTGCAACGCTTGACAATAAGCAGCCATCTGATTGGCCGAGATTACAGGCTCTCCCACTCCCATGGAGGTTGAAAGCGTACAAACACCATAACCGTAGCGGCCATGTTGTAGCCTACTGTTGTTATATAGACAGCATCCACCACTATAATATCCAATCTTTGGGCACCTCAAAAATTTCACAGAATTCATGTACAAATTTTAATGCAAATTCTGTCTCCCGATTTAATTATACGGCAACATCTTCCTTCTATAAATGTGGCTGAAAGTTTCCCCCAGCTGTCTACAGCTGATGACATCAGATAACCGTTTTATGGGCAGATAAACGCTCTGCACAGAGCGCTATGTATGTCACCCTTCGGTGACCACACCTTACCTGTAGGTGGATTTAACTTTAATCCCACATGCAGGTTTGCAATTGTTCCGTTCACACCTCTTTCACTTTCAACCGTACGGAGCAAGACTGATACCAGCAGAAAGAGACAGCATTGCTCTGTTTGATGATGTTCATTTTGGCGACAATTTACAAAGGTAGGTTGGTGATTTCTTCAATATTGTGGCATAACCCCCTCCAAATT
>JBCAUA010098683.1:0-10310 GCA_038406235.1 Peronia verruculata
GCGCAGAGCAAGTAAACAAATCAGCGTGTGAGCGAAAATCCTCGGTCATGTGATTTTTCTCGAAATACCTCATTGACGGGCCCCTATACAATTTGAACCCAGGTACATGTCATGCAAATGATCTAACAGTGAGCTGCTGACACCAAATGGTCTACTCAGACACAGGTACTGATCAGGTTGTAGAGATTTCATAATCTCCTTACCTTGCCAGGTGTGGGGGATGGTGAAGGTGTCAGTGTTGATGTTGTGCTTCCTTTTGAGGATGTGCTCCGACCCCTGGAAGATCTCTGTGGGGTGATGGAGGAACTGCCACTGGTGGAGCTGTTTGGAGAGGTTGTGTTGGACATAGTGCGGAATGCTGAGGGCACAGCTGACTTTCTGGAAACACAAAAGTGAGATACAGCAAATTATTTTTCTTCCCACATTAAAAAAAACTAATAAATTCATACAGAACTTCTATGAAGATCTCTATTTTTGGAAGTGATAGCGCACAAATTTGAAATAATTTATATGATCAAGGACATGGAAATATTTATCACAAACAGCAATCATTTTTACTTTACCTAAAAAAAAAAAAAACAAAGGAAGGAGAAAGGAGTGAAAGACATTGGATGGATGGATAAATGGATGAGAGATGAATAAATGGATGGATAGATGGGTGGGAAAGACAATGAGAAGAGCATATGCCTGAGGGGCCAAAATGGCCAAATGGATGGACATATGATCAGTAAGTATCATGTTTTTTTTCTTCACCATATATACAAATCAAGTGAACAAGTCAATTTCTTTAACTAGATACCATCAAATCACAAATGCATCGCCTACCTGGGCATGAACAACCTAGAAGGTGTATGAGGTGGCAGGAACGGTGAGAATCTAGGAGTTGGAATGTTGGGATTTGGGGCAAACAACGGCCCTCGATCAAGATCTGTGGAGGCAAATCAATAAAAAAAATTATCATGTGAAACAAGAGCACAAACCTTCAAATTCACTTTTAATTTAAACATTCAAAGTGACATAAGCTGATAGTTTATGCTGGTAGGTGGAACATGAGCTTGTCTTAACTAGTAAACAGTCATGTTGAAACTCTTGACTGACAGACAAAACTATCTTCTTTCTACAGGTTTGACTTTGATGCTCAAAATGAATTCTTCAAAATCTCACAAAGGATGAATTCTTCAAATCTCACAAAAGGTGCATTTTTTGTTTTGAAATCTGACAAAGGGTAGATTGGTGCCCAATCCTAACAGATACAAAGTATGAAGAGAGATTAGCAAATTTTTGGACACAATGATTCACACGCTATTTAAATAGAACATAAGTGTGAGAATATTCTTACTAAGAAAGAATAACTTTATAATGTAGTGCTATTCATGAAGATCCAAGATAAATGATCCAAGGCATCATATTCTCATATGTTTAATTCAGTCTAATAATGAAAGATGCTGCTACAAAATTTGTCTACCTGATCCACTGTTGGAGTCATTAGGCCGAGATTTTCCCAAGGCAACATATTTTCTGTGGGCTGCCAGTTTGGTGTGCAGAGCAGTGATATTGCTGCTGCCGCCTGAGGAATCAGGACTATTGTTGTCGTTGTGGGGATGGTGATGGTGGTTATAGTTGGTGTTTCCAACTGATTCTGATGTGCTGGTGTTGAGGTTACCCGTTGACATGCTTTGCGCTTTGATTGGTCGCATCATGGCATTTGACCTCTGATGAAATGCAACAATTTAACAACAATAAACCAAATAAAATGCTATGCTTAGCAAAAAAAAAAATTCACAAGAATGTTATAAGGACAGATTGGGATATCTAATGTACACCTCACAGGCAGAGTACTAACAAAGTGTTTGACTCATCTATCAGAACAGTTATGCTTGATAAGGCAAAATGTTTTGTGATATGACACCATCTAGCTCAGAAGTGGCTATATATTAATGGCTAACACTCTCAGGTATGTACTATTTTCTTAGACCAGTTACTATCAACAATTTGGCCTCCACTTCTCTGCCATTCTCATAATTTTTTCCCCATCTTGCTTGTTTGTTTTTTTTATTTTAACTTAAATTTGTTGCTAAGCAAATGGTATCCATACAACTAAAGATTCATTTTTCTGCAAAACATTCTGAAAGCATTACACAAACTATAATATCTTCCTAAAACAACCCTGAATCGTGATGACTGCTATCCCCTTCCTTATCCTTCTTAGACTGATTAAACTGAGTCTCAAACTGTCTCATAATGTCTTACATAGGATTCATCTCCTGTCTTGTATGCCCTGAAGTTTGAGGTGAGGCGATGGGAGTGGTCAGAGTTGTCCAGTGCAAAACTAGGGGTGGGAAGGAAGGGAGGGATAACTGGCTTGAGAGTTTCACTGGACCTGGCCGAGTGTGGGGAGTTGATATCCTGAAGAATAAAAACATTCTGCATGAGTGAATGTCAGTTCCATCCTGTAAAGGACTGTCTTTATTATTGCCATTAAAGCTGTGCGTATTAGTTTTCTTTCTTTAGTGATTCACTCACACTTCTTTTTGTTGATGACATCATAATGGAAACAGCAAGTAGCAATTATCAAACTGCTTTATGTCAGACTCCACCAATATAGTACAGGATCAATATTAAGTGCTTCAACCACAGTCACACTGTCTATTGAGATTACTGTGCAGCACACAGGATTTTTAGAATTCTGACATCTAAGCCCTTTCATGTCCACATCGTTCGTGCAGAAGCTGCACTCACCAAGGTGTATAAAGAGGCGCTCTGTTTTGTTTCCAGCAGCATAGTGTCATAGCTTGTCAAAGACATACTGGTCTGATCTGTATCCACCAGTGCTTTCCTCTCCAAGCCAGCCGACTGTGAACAGATTTTGATAACAGATTAAGTATTACCTTAAGAGATGAAGTACTAACTAAACAGATCTGTTCTACTTTCTCAATTCCTCTTACAAACCAGAATAAATATCAACCACAAACTGCACTTACTCAGGCAAAGGCTACACTGCTTAAATACTTGATATCCAATACCATGAGATTCTTCTGGATGGAGTAAAATATCTAGACCAGCTTACAGTCTATGTACGTCTTTCAACCTCCTGGTGGGAGTAATCTTGCAGGCCAGCTGGTCTCTTGCTGGTCTAATTTACTTCAAATGGGATTGTGTGAGTAAAAACAAAAATAGAGAAGTCAAGTCTGGCTGTAATGAACTCAGTGAGGACAAAAAAAAGCAAATACAAAAAAGAAAAGAGAGTGATTACATAAACTTCAGAGTACACAAAAAAAGAGATTACAAAATAAATATAACCCAACCTGAATTTGTGGTGAGCTTGGGGACTGTTTCAATGTCAGGTCCTGAACAGATGCAGATGTTTCCAGAGGAGCCAAGCGGTTACTGCCCGTGAATGTTCGTCCTAGTTTAAGATTACGGAATCTGTTTGACATACGATTCCACCAGCCCTAGTTAAAATATACACAAGAACTTTACCACCTACAAGAGAATGTAAGGCACAGAATCACTCAAATTAAAATGACAGCACTAATGTAACTTAAACCAGTAATAATAATCATGAATAATAATGCATAATACAGGACCATCTTAATGTGTGTGCTTGATGGGCATTTGCCCTGGGACTCCACAAGCATAAGGACCATATGCTTACCTCTCTATGTTAATATATGTTGAATTTCATCAATGATTTACATTTTTAGTCCTGGAGAAGTTGTCTCAAGGGTCCAGTACACTACTTTGCCCATGGGTATATAATGCTTTTAAGATGGCTCTTGCTTGAGAAAAATAAAAACTATTAGCAGATGGTTGATTCCATCTCAAAATAATCTCAATTGGTATGACTGGCTTGAAATAATATTTCCATGGAGAACAAATTTCTCTGGCTGTAATGCACATACCTTCAAACCACTCTTTGGATTTTCTGTTTCCAAACTGAAAAAAAAAAAAAAAAGGGAAGGAAAATGTTTATGAAATGAAAGGTTAAATCTTTAGCACAAAAGTAAAAAAAAAAAAAAAAGGGAACTAATATTTATAGAACCAATTCCTGCTTGCTGATAAAGTTATTTTTGTAAATGAATTTCAGGAAATGATTAAGTCAAACATGAAACAGAATCTTAACAAAAGCTGAAACAAACTGCCAACAACTGTTAATCAATTTTTTGAAATCCAGCCATTCCTTGATAAAATGTGTATATAAAAACCTCTTGATTTGGATACCTGTGGTCTGTGGCCATCATTGCACTGACATCACTGGGTTTGGACCTATTCTTCTTTGTCTTGTCCACCTTGTTGACCAGCATGGCTTTGGCTGCGAGCTGACGTAAAAGCTCTGTGTCTACATCATCTGTAAGATGTGTAAAAATCATAGTCTGTTTTTTTTTCTCTGCTGATCATGATAATAATATTATTATTGCCGGCCATACCTGGAATTTGTGTTTGAAATTCATAGTTTTTGTGCTGATTGTGACATGAGGCAGTTCTCAGTCATGTACACAACAATCTTGTTTAGTTGTTCTCTGCTTTCCAGGAACACTCTTTGTCCTAATATATCCAGATGTTATTGCCTCATATAACTGTCCTCCAAGTTTTCTCTTCTCAAAGTTTTAGCACTTTTTAGAGGCCCTGATTTTCACTGCAAATACAAGCAAAAACTAAGATGCTGAAGTATAAATGTTACTCTCATGTTGCTCTATATCACAAACTTAATATATAAGGTTTTTCTAGACAATAATGATACTCACCTATTAATGATGCCATGTCAAATGCTGTGCAGCCATTTTTAGCTTGTATATTAGCATCAGCACCAATGGACAGAAGGAACATTGCTACATTTTTCTTCCTGAAAAAGTTAAGTTCCAGTCATGAGGCCATTGTTCTCAGAAAGTCCCTTCCTCACAGTCAAGAACACAAGGAAATATTTGTCACATATTATTCTGACAGCTGCTATGGTGGTTGAAAAGGGTTTGCTTAATAGCTTACAATCAGGGATGACAAACTGTTTTAACCAAAAGGTCAGAAAATTCAGACACTTAACACCCCCCCCCCCCCCCATTAGTTGTTGTTGTCAGTATTCTGATGAGCTATGTTCCATCAGCAACTCTCAAGCGACCATTCAACTGCATGTTGTCAGATATGAGAAAAGTAAGCACTACATTGCGAAATTCTGTCTTGATCTTAAAACAGCCACCCAAAGGCATTTTGACTCTCATCTCGAGCATGTGCAAACCTCTTTTGTTCTTCTGGTTTCAGTATTATTGTACGAGATTTTATTGCACACCACTATAAAACCCGGATTGTCTTGTAAACCCAGAAAAGGCCAGCAGCTGAGCGGCCAAAAGTAGGGAAGTCGGTGACGACCAAAAATTCAGAATTCCGACTACAGTTGGAAGTTTGGCATAACTATAACATTGAATGGTTTCTCACAGCACGTCACTGATTCATCACATTCGCATGAGCAAAAATTTTTAACTCCTCAATTAGGTTTCCATATCAAAATATCATTTCTTCCCTGCATTTTTCAAAGAATAATGTTCAAAAAGTCCTAGAGTAAGATAACAAATTATAGTTTATGCTATGTTCTCATGTCTGATAATTTTCCTTGCAGCAGTGTGTGAGTTTTCAGACATCTATTTCTCCTTTCAGCACTGAATGGGTTAACTCACCCATGATATGTGGCCTGCATCAGTGCTGTCCAGCCACTAATCAGATCCTGTTTATTTACATCACATCCAGTCAGTACCAGCAGCTCGGCTATGTCCAGGCGGCCGGTCATGGCAGCAAACATCAATGGTGTGGCTCCATCCTGGGGTGAGTGAGCATCTTTCTGTGAGGGGTCCTGCTCCAGAATTTCTTTCACTCTAGCAGAGTCTCCTGTCGATGGTAATTCATCAATGTCAAGCTCAGACCCTTTCTTTAAATCATATCTGGCCGATGCAGATAAATCTTTTCCATGGGGTCATATTTAACAAGGAATATAAAGGTTAAAAAAAAAAAAAAAATTCTGTCTTGAAATATTTCAAAATTAAAAAAAAAGTTTTTCGCTTCTCTTCCTTTACAAATGTGTGACAGATATTAAAAATATTCTGGTTTTAAACGTGAAAGACAAGATATGCTGATTATTTGACACACATTGCCCATGTTTCATCCAGTGTTCACATGCGCAGTAATAGTATAGTTAAAATAAGGCAAAATTGTGAGAGCAAAGGAAAAATACACTAAAAAACCACAATGGCTACCTTTCTCTGTAGTTTATATGTCTTTCTTTTTTTTGTGTTTTAAACTGTTTTCATAGTTTCCAAAATAAGAATGTAAAATGAAGCATACCATGTTTTGCTGCTTCAATAATATCAGGTTTTATGTCATCTGGGGCTGAAAAACAGAAAGGCAGTTACAGAAAACAATAACAAACAAAATATTTGAAACTGCATACAATCCTTAAATTTTATATGAACAATTAAAGAATGCATTATGCAGAATAGTCCAGGACAAAATATAAATTTAAATGCATTTCATCTGTCACATTTAACTACAAATTACGTTCATTTCCTATTAAACTGTCTCTGTGAGATCTGACTTTGCAGCATTTCTAGTCCATCTATCTGTGCACCATTCACAGTAAACTCTGAGAGTCACAATAGTATCAGAAGAGTGAAAAAAAGGAAGATGTTTCCTCCCAAGAGCTTTCTCTTCCTACCATTTTGAACTGTTCTGTGAATATGCATCAAAGAGGTACAAGACTGGTCATAGAGCTGGTTTCGTAAACTGTCGCCAGAAAATACTGAAGCCAGTTGTACAAAAAAGAAATTTTTGTTTGCCCACTTGCAAGCCAAAACTGATAGATAAACATATCACAACGTATGGCCATACTCTCTCTTCATCTGCCCCCAGCTGTGTATCTCTGTACATAGGACAAAAATGGTGTCAGCATTTTGCGCAGGGGCATTTCAAGGAATCCCTTAGTAAATGAGTGGATCAGCTGACTCTAATGTAATGCTAGCTTACTCCACTAAGCCATCTTGAGATAACTATGAGCTGTTTCACTGAAAAAACAGGCAATATAAATTTTCATCTTTAGACTTAAAGTTGTCTTTTCTTTTGCCATGTTTCTATGCATTGAGAGGAACCTGTTGCTTCAGACAGACACTGCTCTTTTCATTGTCTGGCTTCTAGATAAGGCAGCAATATCTTTTAACTCATGAGATAAAATAAAAAATCTCTCATTCTTACATGTTTTGGGCTTATTGGTCGTCTTCCTCTCGAGATAACCTCTGACCTCTCTCTTGTCCCGAATGGTTGCAATCTCGAGGGCAGTTTTATCACATACATTGGTCATGTTCGGATCACCCCCTCTCTCAATGATGATCTGTGCTGTGGTCATGTGGCCATTCAAAGCAGCAGTCATAAGAGGAGATAGGCCAGTGGAAGGCGTGTAAAAATTCACGTCACATCCTCTGTCAAGCAACACCCGCAGAACAGCATCGTGGCCATACTGAGCTGCCACCAACAAAGGTGTGAATTCACAACCATCACCAACACCATTCAGATCTATTCCTGACTCGATAAGAAATTTGACAGTTTGGAGATGACCTCCCTTGGCTGCCAGGGTCAAAGCTGAAGCTCCATATCGTGTTCTGGCATGTAGATCTGCTTGATGCTGACTTAGCAATGCCACAATATTGGTATGCCCATATCTAGAAAAATAAAAAGAAGAAAATAGGAACACTAAAAGATATTAGATCATGTTACTAAATGATTATGGTGGGTGTATAGTGAAAACTCTCTTCCAGGCTAAGCCTCCTAATGTCAATTCAAAAAGAAATATTGATATCAGAGCCAAATGCCTGACTGTTTCACGATCATGGGATTCTAAGTGTAAGAAAGCTACAAGTTAACTTCAAGACTGTTTATATTCAAGATGATTGGAAATTATTGGGAAAGGAAACAGCTGTATAATATGTCTCACTTGTTACATCTCAAAGGCCACAAACAACAACAAATGATATTAACTCATTTGAAACATATCAATGGCTACTGTTAGTGTTTGTTCACTCATACTGTTTCATACATTTTAGAGAAATAGAAATTACATAAAAAGTCAGTATCTTCAGGAAAAAATATTCTGTGATTTGATGCACTAGTTAAAAGTGTATTTGGCAGAAGATCATACCTGGCAGCCTGCAAAAGGGGCGTCCATCCAAATATGTTTGATTTATCCAGACCTGCCCCTCGCATGATTAGCAGGCGGACTACCTGCTCATTGCCATTTGCTGCTGCAACCTGAAAAAGAATTTAATTTTAATTTTTATAATATACATAAAATTAGATGAATATGTACAACTTTTCTGAATGGAATATCCTGCAAGGCAGTCAAAACATAGCATTCACTATGATCTCAGCTCAACCCAGTGGCGGTAATGTTGTATATTGGGAGGAGAGAGGCAATATACGAAGAGCAGCGATGCCGATCGATAACCAAGCATCCTTGCAGACTGTTATAGTACAGGTAGACACGGTCAAACGTGCATGTATGGTACTATTACCATTAAGATACTCATATGTAGACAACCCTAAACATTGCGCCTAGCCCTGTGTTACAATCACTGCGTGATGCTACAGCTCTAGTCAGTATTTACATCATGCTTGCTCTTTCGCATGTGGTTGATTACCTTTTATAGACTAGCTCAACGTGATGGCTCTTTCCATTGAGTCGAAAATGAAAATGATGCTGGAAATAGACAGAGGTGCAATGTCCAAAAAGGCCATAGCTGAGAAGTATGGCATTCCCCCAAATACACCGGATGATATTAAAAAATCGGGAACATGTAGAGAATTAAGCAGCAGCCTCCTCATCTTTTTTTTTGCCCCATAGATCATTCGAGAGTCGTTTCCCTTGTCAAAAAACTGGAAGATGAAAAATCATAAATCGAACCCATGAGGATGGTCCTGGCAAATTCGATTTAAGTGGACTTGACTGTGATGATTACCAACTAGTTTACATCATGAGACATGATTATGCAATAATACATCTCTCATCACAGATCATTTCCTCTCCCTGTATCCCTATTCTCTTCACCCCATTCCCATCTTGTGCATTTCTCTCAAGTGATCAATCTGACATGAAGTTACACAATGAATTTTCATGTGTCCTGGGCTAACACTGGACTCTTAGGCAAAATTTTCCTAGGAAGCAGTTCTTGGGCAGGTTTACAAACAACAGTGAAAAAATCCCACATTGCAGAAAAAGTGGTTTGCAGGCAGACTGAGCTCATAGACGGGGGTCTTAGTAATCTTAGGTGGAGACAACTGTACACCCAAATTTTTATGGATAAAGCAGTGGTAAAAGCAGCATCAAAACAAAAACGTTCTAACTTAAACAGGTAGATCTAAGCCAGTTATATGGCTGTCAAGACAGTGATTGGGCTGTGGATGAAAGTAACTGCTGTAGGTGGGAGTAAATGGTGATCTACCATGAGTCTGACTGACAAATTTAGTTGAGATAATAACAATATTATTAATTATATAAACAATTAAGCATCACTCTCACGTATCACCAGTCAATCATTGCCCCAGTGCCCTAAGTCAGTGTCCCGGTGCCCTTGAAATTCAGACCTTAACAGGGGCGTTTTTTGCTTGCCCTCCTTTGGGGCTAATTCGAGCCCTGCAATATGCACTGTTTTTGTCACTGAAAAATGCACTTTAAAAGTGGATACAAATCCAGTTGATGGGATTGGAAAAATTTCGCAAGCAATATATATATATATATATATATATGTGAAAATATTCAAAACCCTCATATTCCTGGAAGACCATTGTTTTCTTTTAAAGGCCTGATATGGCAGACTTGTGATTTAGATCCATTTCTTTTTCTTTAAAACATTACAATCACCTAATTTTTCTGTTTTCTTCTCTGTAAATTTTCAAAAGATCCCAGTTAGTCTGCTCACATTTTTGGCTAGATAGTTTGCCTGCATATATTTCCTTGAATAACACCTATTCAAAGTAAATATATCTGGGATCTGAGAAAAATGCGGCTGCACCACACTTTAAGCGGCTGCATTTTTACCCATTTGCCGCATGATTGCTGCACTTTTTGCCGTTTTGGCACTTTTGGCCATTTTGGAGCATTTTCCTGCATCTTTTCGGCATTTTTGTATATATTTTAATTATGGAAGTGAATAGAATTCTTTGTTGATTTTGATTTTCTTTTTTTTTTTAAATTTGGCAGACTTTTCTTATTTGGCACAAAAACAAATGGGGGGGGGGGGGGGGGTGTCCCACACAACCAGCAGTTCCTTTCATGCTGCAAC
>JBCAUA010098694.1:0-10309 GCA_038406235.1 Peronia verruculata
AGCTAATCAAACACATTAAAAGAATCAAGTAACACAATAGGACTCGATATGGTAGGAATTGGATCACTACTTTGTATATACGTCTTTTAACCTCCTGATGGAAGTTATCTCGATTTTGGATCACTAGCTAAATTTTCGAACCCAGTTGGTTCCTCATCATCATCTCCATCATTTTTGTCATTTGTAGAACAAATATCATCAAAAATAACCTCACAATCATATCATCATAAAAGAACAGACAATAACAAAGCCAACAACAACAACAACAACATCAGTAAGTCCAACAACAATAATTTCTATAGAGCAACGACTCCAACCACAAAATCATCATCGCCATCATCTGGAACATTCCTACAGAAGTCTATCAGACTCTTACTAATTCCTTTCAATGCTCTCCGTTCGCTGCCGTGTAGTTGGAAAGAGCAGTAAGTATTGGCATAGTACTGGTCATGTATAACCCACACATACTCCATGGTGTCCGTGTTGAGCCTACTGGCCATTATCTAATCTCATTGATATCGGACTGCATTATGATTTGAGTGGCCCATGTCTTATGTCATGATGTTGTACTTTCCTTGAGATATTTGTGAAAATACATGGCTGACCTATGTTGTGTAAGGGTAGCGATATTGACATGCAGCCTATCGTCAGTAGAATGTATTTGTGGGTATAGTTTTTTATTGCCACACTTTTTGGTCATGGTTTCACATACTAAAATGATTTGGTTCTATGCGTTACACCTCTCAAGATTGCGTTTTCTTTGTGTTACAACCCCCCAAGATTACGTTTTCTTTGTGTTACAACCCTCAAGATTACGTTTTCTTTGTGCTACAACCCCCAAGATTACGTTTTCATTGTGTTACAACCCCCAATATTACGTTTTCTTCATTTTTACAACCCCCAAGGTTCCGTTTTCTCCTGACCTACGCATTTGCTATATGGTGTCCCGCTGGGCTAGTGATCAGGTCATCCCACTCAGGGCCAGTAGTTCTGGGTTCAAACCCCAACGGGTCCCGACATTTTGCCCTTGGGAAAGACAATTTTACACGCATTTCTTGACCCGACTCAACTTAAAATGGTTATCTGACAGAGAACGAAAATGTTGGACTGATAAAGATTTGAGCTCGTTAAAGACACTGCCTTGTAAGCTTCTAAGAAAGCATAATATTTATGAGTGTGTTTTAAGAGTTTGTGAAGATAATGATAGATTTGAACAGCGATTGGAGTGTTTACTGTAGGGAGATAAGGGCTATATAGATGCTCTCTATTATCATCATTATTATGCTTATTATTGTTTTATAAAATAGAAGAAGACTGTCCAACCGGCAACTAACAAAACAAGTTTGAAAATTTTTTTAAAAAAGCAAATAACACTTATAAATTTCTTCTTCTTGATGTTGAGTTGAAGATAGCCAAATTTTCAGACCAACTTGGTGCTTCTTCAGGGCAATTATTGTTATTATTACTATTTTTCCCCTGATTACTTAAACAAGTATTCGACCGTATTGTGTATTACAGAATTTCATACATGTCTGTGTGATGATCTTGTACTTTCCTTGTAGATGGACATCTCTGACGCGTTGTAGAATGTTCCCATTATATGTCGTATTCCCTGCTTAGTCATTAGACTATTTTATATGGATGACGTCTTACCTTTATGGCATGGTCTCACAAGCTGAATGGTTTTTGCCTGTTTTGTTCCCCTGTGTGATAGCTCCATCCACCCCCCCCTCCCCCCCCGCCGGCCCATCCTCCCCTCTCGATGTTAAATTATCTTCACCCAGTATCAGATTTCTGTGTTTTGATTGCACAGTCTGCCTGCCCTCTTTAGCTTAGTAACTGTTGATATATTATCTGTCATTGTTGTTCCTGTAAATTATTGTAATATACATGTAATATGAATCTTAACCCTAGAAGTGTCAAGGGACCGGCCTATTTGAGGACTCCTGTACTGTTTTTTTTTTTTTTTTAACATTTATGAATTAGTTTCCAGACGACTTACAATCCAGACGCAAGATCTGATGTAATATTGCCAACTGGACTAAACGTTCATTTCTTAAACGTTATTTAATAACGTTACAGAAATATTGACATTTCTACAAATTTTTTCTTAACTCTTTAGGGGTTAATCTTTCAGATTATCTTTGCCTGCTTAGCAATACAGGGGGTCTAAATGTATAATCATTGAAAGTTAGCAGGAGAATTTCTGTCTCTTTCTTCGATAAGCCTCTTTGATACCACCTCTCAGACTGTTTCTCCATCTTAATATCCACTCACTGCTTTCAATGTGCCCACTGGAAGTGTAGCATTGTATTCCTTTGCATAATTTTGATATTTTCTCACTCCGTTTTTAGTCCTCTCTACTCCTCTCTCCCTCTCTGTCTCACAGATTTATCCCCCCCCCCCCCCGAGATATATCGCCCACCCTCTCTCTGAGATATATCGCCCACCGTCTCTCGTCCCCTAGAGCCTTTCTCTCTCTCTTTTTTTTTTTTTGTCTCCTCCTTAACCCTATCAGATTCTCTCTCCCCCCCCCCTCCTCCACCCTATCCCCTCAACCTCCCATCATCTCTCGCTCGCTCGCCTCCTAGAGTACCCTCTCTCTCTCTCTCTCTCTCTCTCTCTTCTCCCAGAGAATTGTCAGGAGTATCATTCCGATAAGTTCACATTGCAAAGAAGACACCATGTACCAAACCTGCCTATTGTTCATGTATCGTTTTCATTACCATTGTTGAAAAACGTACTTTCTAATATCAGGTATACATCATAGTACGTGAAGTATAGACCAGCATCGAAAAGGCATAGTGCATATAATACTTTCTTCCCTTGACCCTGCATTTCCAGCTCGATCCCAATTTCAGGCTGACACATACCTACTACAGTACATTACCACATTATGTTATGAACGAAAGCGTCTCTCTTCTCTTTCTTTCCCCGCCTCCCTCCTTTTCTGTCCGCCTGAGCGTCTCTTTCTTTCTGTTTCTCATAATTATCTTTCTCTCTCTCTCATTCTCTGTTTCTCTCTCCCTGTGTTTGTCCCTCTCTCTTTCTCACTCACCCTTTCTTCTCCTTTGTGAGAAATTTCATATATTATGATATCCCAGATGTACAAACACAGTATAATAATATGTTGTAATCATAATTATCTAAGATGTAATGAAAAAACGATAGACTATTAATTTGTACAGTGTGGCGATATATTTCGCCAGTTCTTATATATTAATTATGCCTTGCTTATACCTGTCATTGACAGCTGGCTCACCTCAAAACGTGGTGCCTTTTGATGCAATAGAATAATGTGACCTATGCCCTTCCCATTATTTCACTATGCCCCCCTGCCCATTTAGACATTGATATAAGATGGCTTGATTTAAAAGAACACATTCCCTGGTAGTGAATTTTCATGGCGGCAGTGCCAAGATGTGGTGGAAACAAAATTTATTAAATATCTCATTTTCTTCAGCTTCATTTTCAGAAAAAAATACCTGTGTTTTTCATCTCCAGTGCCAGTATTTTCTCACTCTGTCTCACCTTCTCCAGTCCCCACCCATCTGTGTAATTAACAAGTGGTAAACTTCCGTGGCAATGGCAAATTAGCTTGGAAGGGGGGGGGGGGCATTGACGCTATTTTCTGTTTTCTTCATTAACCCTAGAAATGTCAAGGGCCAATCTCACCAAAGTGACGGCTATCATATTCTGCTTTGGAAGTAATCTCCAAATACCTGAAAACTACAGTAAGAAAGTTTTCGGCTTATAGTACCTCTAAGTTTTAACTGCCTTCCCGAAACATGGAAAGATGTCGTTATAAAAACCATGGTATGCCAGCAGAAGTTTTTGCTAACACTTGTAGGATTAAGAGAGAGACATAGAATAATATTGGTATCCTAGTCTAGATTTCTCCTTCTGGACCCCGCTCTCTCTCTCTGTCTTCCCCTCTCCCATCCCTACCCATCCCACTGCCCATGGCATTCCCTCAATGTTTGTTGTTGGTCTGCTGCATGGATGGACAAAATCTTTTTTGCTCTTCAGTTAGTTCCAATCTGTTGTGTCTGAATTATAACAGCAGGCACCACAGTGTAGTTTATATTTGTATTTTTATAATTGTTCCTTACATTTACCCATGTATATATGTTGATCAGCCTTTTTACGTGTCAATGGACCCACCGTGTTAAGCACAATATTATAGCCGTTGTTCTGACGTGCCGCGCCGATGTGGCGTTAAACCCCAGCACAAACAAACAAACACTTTTCCCTCTGTTTCTTTTCTGTCAGGAAAGCAGTGAGCCTAAAAGTGTGTTTGTTTTTTCAAGGTAGAGTTACATTATCCTTGAAAACAAGAATGCTTTGTTAGAAAATTTGCTCGTTATTATTATTATCTTTTTTTTTTTTTTTTGTAATAAACTTTACATAATTTTGATGTCAAACTCTTTTTATCGCCTGACAATGCCTATATGTGAATGCACTTTCTTTATCTTGCAATAGGAGACTTATAGATAAGTACACAATCCTTTAATTGAGGAGTAGACCTAGAAGAAACAAAACATGAGCGCAGCTTAATTGTATTATCGTATGTTTATGAAACTGGACAGTCGATTATTATTCTTATAATGCTACATTTTAATGCTACCAAGTTTGACTTGGTAAACAATTTGTTATTTCTTCTTTAGTATCTTTTTGACACTGTTTTGGCCATTTTGTTTTTGTGATAAACTCTGGACAAAGACATATTTTGCAGTAGAAAATCATTTTTAGAATGGCGTCTCTTGAGAATAAATAGATCTTAATTTTTTATTACTGATCTCATTTATTGTGTCATGGTATCAAAGCCTGTCAGACAGCAGTGGTCATCGGCATTCATTGTATCCAGAAGAATAATTATCATTCTGAAAGGGAGTACATCTATTTTTTTTTTTTTTTCATTGAAATGGAGCTGTTTATAGTTGATGAATAGATTATTCCCCTTTGGTGAAACATTATTAATAGCCTGGCTTTTAAACCATATGCAAGCATCTACCTTTACCATTCATTAAGGTGTCAGTTGGCTGGCAATACCATATTGTCTTCTTTGTTATTTTTTACTCCTAAAATGAGTAAAGTCCATGCACAGAAAACTAGAGGTGCTTATGATGTGTCTGTGTTGTATCCCCAGGGAAACATCCTGATGTTACTGGCCTCCAGATATTTCTTTCTGGAAGTTCTGTGCTGTCTGCCTCCCATTGTATCCGTAAGTAGATCCAGCAGAGAGAGTCGGAAGGCTACCACAGAGAGATGCTGGTCTCCTAGATAACAAATAGAACTGAATTGAGTTGAAGTGAAGAAGTAAATCGCTGCATAGCACGCAGATCTAATTCCTTATTGGCTCCAAGAATTGTTTGATGGACTTGCAGATGATATGAAAAAGACAGTCACGAACAAAATGAGATGTCATAATTTTCGACTAAAAATTCCAAGTTATGCTGTAACTGTTTATTTTTTGCAAGAGCATATGTATATCATGCATGTTATGCTGTGAGGGCTGGGATCAGCAGGCGATCCTTACATCTTTAATGCCAATATGATATTATATTACAGTATCTGTTATGTTTGGTGTATGATGGTATGTTGGCAGGCTGCTTCCAGTATGTGTCTCTATGCTGTCCTAGTACCTTTCTGACCACCCCTGTCCAGCGTGTATAAATGAGAGTGATACAATAGTATAATATCTTTTTATATCTGAACAATGATCTTCTTGTGTGTTTGGCTGTCTGTCCAGTTGTAGATCTGTGACACTGAGAAATTATTTATGTGCCTGTATGTCGACAGATTTTCTGGCCTCCTGGCCTGCAGCACCTGTTCATGCCCATGTTCCTCAACTGTTGGCTGGCTCTGGTCTCTCTCAGGCGACTGTTGGTGAGTGGTCACTTGCTCTTTGTACCTAACAGTGTCAAATTTTGTGTCACACTGCAGCTGTACAGAACTGTCCAGTAGGCAAAGTTCCAAAGTGCAGTTTTATATTTCATGAAATGTTTCCTGGATTTACTAATCAAACTATAAGACAGCTTGAATTGCACAGTATAGAACAGTATAGAAGTCGTAAGAATCTTTCTCAGGAATACTTATGTGAGCTGAAAGATTTTCTTCTGCTGTATGTACTAAAAAAATGTAAAAAACCTTCCTAGCTACAGGAAAAAAATGTATGAGGTTTGTCTATGATTTCAGTCGTAATTTTATGAGAAGATTTTTGAGATTTCACAGTTAATGAAGTTGCAAGGAATATGTTAAATGCTAGACAGATTTTTGGGGTGTTATAATAAAAATATGAAGGACTCTGTTGATGAAATAAATAGCAATGGGAAAAGACAAAATTAGATTAATCAGTTACAGTGGTTGACTTGCAGCGAAAAAGCTCTTGTAATCATTTAATCTTAAACTTTGTTCTACATACAACATTGATGTAAGTTTCTCTGCTCCCACCTGCAGGCAGTGAAAGCCCACTGTCAGTGGGATGCCCCCCATGGAATGCCCTTCTCAAGATTCCAGGGCTGACATCTCTTCTCTCTCTCCTTGCCCCTGTCTTCTGTCCCACTCTCTTTCCTCTTTTCTTCTATATACTTGATCAGCCTTTTGACGTGTAAACATATCTTACCGTGATTGGCACAATATAGCTGTGATCATGCTGATGTGCCATTATACCTTAACACAAGCAAACAAACAAACAAACAAACAACACTGATGTTGAAGCTCAGGCTGGAGGATCTAATCAAGCAGCTGGGCAGAGAATCTTGACTTTGCAGCGAATGACAGTTGTTGATATAACAGTGACTGTTCAGGCATTCAGAGAATGAAATGAAATGTTGTTTCATGTTTGACAGAATGATTTCCATTTGGCCAAGCAGAGGTTCCAGACCATGTCAGTCACACTCTCGCAGCAATCCTGGTTCCTCATCGCAACGTTATGCTGTCTTATCTTCACCACGTAAGTTGACAGCATGTTATTCTCATTTCTGGTGCTTTTCTCTTTCCCGCCTTCTGTGAGCATGATGACAGCATAGTTATTATAAGTCCTATCAACCCTGAGTGGAATTTTCTTATGGGGACAAATAAAGCTTATCTTTCCACGCCTTACCTTACCTTTCCTCACCTCACTGTATCTTATCTTACTTTACCTCACCTCACTGTATATTACCTTACCTCACCTCACTGTATATTACCTCACCTCACCTCACTGTATCTTATCTTACTTTACCTCACCTCATTGTATATTACCTTACCTCACCTCACCTCACTGTATCTTATCTTACCTTACCTCACCTTACTGTATCTTACCTCACCTCACCTCAATGTATCTTACCTCACCTCACCTCATCTTATCTCACCTCATTTTAAATCACCTTATCTTACCTGACCTTACTTCACCTCACCTCATCTTATCTCACCTTACCTTAGCTTACCTTACTTCACCTCACCTTACCTTACCTCACCTCACCTCACCTCACCTCACCTCACCTTACCTCACCTCACCCCACCCCACTCTAACTTACCCTGCCTTACCTTATCTTACCTTATCTTAATATTCACAACTTTTTGGTTTTGTAGGTTTAGAGCAAGTTAAATGCCCCAGCATTTAAGCCTCGCTCTTCTTATTCTCAGCATATAACTGATACAGAATTAGTGTCATTGTTGATGGGTCATTATTATTTGTGCTATTTCCATCTTTATCACAGTATCCTACTGTAACTGGAGTAAGTCTCATCATCCCATAAGTTTCTTGCATGTAAATCTGAGGCTCATCATGTGCATTGGTTAGAGGGATATATATGCAAGCTTTGTATTATTGCATGTGTATTTTCAGCTGTTAAGGAATCTTATCTACTGAATGCTCTTTGATTTCAATCAATAAGGAAGAGTTTTTTTCCTCCAGCATCTGTGGAATCCAGCACCAGGAATGAGCAACCCTTCAACTACCAGAGATTCTTGAATTTTGCACAGTCTTTTGAGGTTTTAATTATTTTGTCTGAGATAGCCACCTGCAGGTGGTTGTAGGATGCATGAAAATATTACTGTAACTATAACTGTTAATTTATGCTTCTGTCTCATTTTCGTATTTGTGGTATCAAGCATATCCAATGTTGGAGCAGTGAGTTATCCCTCTACTACCAGAGATTCATGGATACTGAATGAGTAATCTTTGATGTTAGGCTATAATGTTAACTTATTTCACTGTCCCTTCCAGCATCTACAATATCCAGCATGGCAGCAATGAGTGATGCCTTAACTACTAGAGATTCTTAGATACTGAGTGTACAGTCTTTGTGTTAAATTGTGATGTTAAGTTATGCTCCACTGTCTTTGATGTTAAAATGTGATGTTAAGTTACCTTCCACTGTCTTTGATGTTAAACTGTGATGTTAAGTTATCCCCCTCTGTGTCCTTCTAGCAGTGAACGACCATTGATTTTCAGATATCGAATAGTTTTTTTAGGTTAAACTATAATGTTAATTTATCCCTCTGTCTCTTTCCAGCATCTGTGGAATCCAGCACATCCAGCGTGGTAGCAACGAGCGCCCCCTCAACATGTTTGAAGCTGTCTACTTTGTCATTGTGACCCTGTCCACTGTGGGTTACGGCGACATCTCTCCAGACATCTGGTTGGGCCAGCTCTTCATGTGCATCATGATCTGTGTGGCCTTCTCTTTCATCCCCAGACAGGTCAGTGGGGAAGTCCTAGTGTTGGGATACCTATCCAGTGGTAGATTTACCTCTGATAGGTAATAACTTTGCCCTCCTTTTCCCTCAAATATGTACGTGGAAATACTCCTATGTGGACTACTCCACTCATTGGTAAAATTTATCCCCATATTGTCCTGTAAAGTGCCTGGTTCTCAAAGCGAGCAAGACAGTTCCCAAGTGGGTTGTAATAGTCAAATAGTGCTTCATTTGTTCTTTAAAGTGAGCTTATGGGTTCCTGAGGTGCATTACATATGGTGCCCTGAAGTGGGCTTTATGATTTGCGAGGGTAGATTAAATGGTTTCAGGAATGGTTGTATAATCTCAAAAGTGGTATATTATAGCTGTGATTGCTCTTACACACACTGCAGCAACATTAGTCAATCAAACACTTATCACTGCTCTCACATTAGATGACTGACATAACTACGAGGTAATCTCCACGAGGAGGTTTCAAGACGTATGCAGAACTTAACCTAAGACATAGCTAGATAGTAGTGATATTCAAAGATCTGAATGCACTGCTGTTAAGTCTTTCATATTATTATGTTTCATTTCTACATAAAAACAAAAATAGATATATATCAAATAGCCAGATAGTAGTGATATTCAAAGATCTGAATGCAGTGCTGTTAAGTCTCTCATATTATTATGTTTCATTTCTATATAAAAACAAAAATAGATGTATATCAAATAGCTAGATAGTAATGATATTCAAAGATCTGAATGCACTGCTGTTAAGTCTCTCATATTATTATGTTTCATTTCTACATAAAAACAAAAATTGATACGTATCAACCCCTTCTTCTGTTTGTGCTACTGGGTACCTTTACCGTGTGAAATAAAACACTTGTAAAAGCTTGTAAATATGTCACATCTAGTAATTAAATTGATTTTTGAAATCTCTCTCCCACCTACCCAGAAAGCAACACAAGAACAGCACTGTACTTAGGCCAGAATTTTTGTCTCACTTGAGTTTGTTTTATGATCCAGATTAGAAGCCGCAGGCCATCCTGAGCTTTTTACGCCAGGTTGAGCTGCACAGAAAATTATCACATCACTGTAATAACACATAACTTGATGGGCATGTGACGATCCCCACCGGACGCTGCATAACTGTTAGATCAAGCTTTTAGTTTTGCAAAACAATATTTGATTATCCAAATTTGTGTGCACATTTTGATATCCATTTATAACTCAGAAACCTGTTGTTCGTTCAGCATTACAATTTATATATCTGTGCATGATCAACATTTTAATGTGTAAATGTACCCACCGTGTTAGGCACAGTATAGCTGTCATCATGCTGATGTGCCATTATATCCCAACACACATAAACACACATACAGAAAGAGGAGTGGAGAAGTGCCTACATGACTGACAGCATTGACATTTTAGATGGGCAGGTAGATGGCAGGCTCTAACTCATGTCGAGACCACCACAGTAGTACCAAATAATGAAGAATGCACATTGAGAATCCCGATCACTGTTGTCCATTTTTTTGGGTGAAATTTAATATTGTTAAATATTATTTAATACTGTTATTATTTTACTTTTTTTTTAACATTGGGTGGGGGGGGGGGGGGGCCTCCTGGAGTTGCT
>JBCAUA010098705.1:0-10309 GCA_038406235.1 Peronia verruculata
ATTTTTTCTCTGTTCTAACTGTGCGGTATATACACGCTCAATTTTTTCTCTGTTCTAACTGTGCAGTCTCGGTTTGCACTGTGCAGTCTCGGTTTGCACTGTGCAGTCTCGGTTTTATATGGTGAGTGGCTTTAGTCCACAACATGGCCTGATTATGCAGTCATACATCAACCATCACTTCCACTCCTTTTTCTACCAGTTCTCTGCAGCCCCATTCCCATTTTACTACACATCTAGCATTCTGCACTTCTCCCAAGTGGACAGTATGATATGAAATTATATCATAAGCACTCGCATGTCTTGGCCCAACACTGGGCTCTTAGGCAGATTTTTTATTTGGGAGATGAGGAGTAAATTATAAAGAAAACATTTTATTTTGCAGCAGAGGCGGGTTCTTAGGTGGACCGGGCTCCTAGACGGAGGGTTCTTAGATGGCGACTACTGCGTAACTAGACTCCAGGCACTGTCAATAAGCCTTTAGCCGCCATATCCCAATTTGAAGTATGTTAGCATCTTCAACAGGACCCATCCGGGGTCTGGAAAGAAGCCCATAAAGCAAAAGAAAAAAAAGGGGGGGGGGGGTGGATGAGAAATTTAAGGACTAAAACTTTTTGCAGCGAGTGACAAATTCAATAAATTTAAAGCCTATTGAACCTAGATGCCCTTTCGATGATAATAGTAGTATTTGTCATTAACTTACAGAAAAATAAATAAATAAATGGTAAAAGTTGATAAGAAAAGAGGACTAAACAGAGGCTTGCTCAATTATACCACACATTAGGCCTGATGCTAATCAGCGAATCACTTGAAAGAAGGTAGTGTAAGAAAAGTAAACCTGATGATTCAAAACAAAAGCGGCAAAGAAGAAATAGAAGAAAGTCAAATTACTTGAGTTGTGCATGTGTGAGTAAAAAACAAATGAGGTGCTCTGTAAATACATGTACAAGAAAGAAAACGAAATGTTTCTGATACAGTTCAACATTAACAAACAAGTTTATATTTTCTTTTGGTGTCAGACTTGATAGATATAAATGTTTGTGTTCACATTAATATAATCTTGGACATTTTAAAAATGCTTGGAGATGGCAAAAGACTTTCTTTTAAATCATCCAATGTAGTTTTCATTTCTTCCTTCTCCTTTTCTTCCAGTCACTCTTTCCACTGATTCACTTATTAATATCAGGCCACCAGTGCTCTGTTTAAATGGGACCAGAAGTTGCCCATTTGCACGGGCTTTGTTATACTAGTATGTCTGTTGTCATTTGATTCATGGTCTTTACATGACCACCTTGTCTTTGACTCAAATATTTTGGCTGAATTTGATGAGACTGTGGTATTTCTTATTCTTTAAAGGTTGCACCTGCTTAGATATGAAGTCCTTAGTTGAGATAAAATCCAGAGCATGTTTGAAACAAAACTGACAGGATATTTTTCCTACAAATATTTTGGATTTTTCTGCAAATACAATATCATTATATGCATTACTTTTTATTTAAATCTTTATTTTCATTTATGCTATTTTTTTTTTTTTTAGCTCCTTAGCAATGTGATGAAAGGCTCATCCTTGACACAGAGGTCCAATCTGAAGTGTTTTATATGGTGAGTAGTTTTGAGCAAATATCAAAACCAGGAGTTCTTGTGTTCCATTCACTAATCTATTATAGTATGCATGCATATGACCCATGACCACAGATATTTTGTGTGTTTCCATGATAGTTTTGGATTAGCCAAAACAGTGTCAACTGCCAGGCTTACTATTGACAGTGCTGAGAAAGGTCATGGTTTGTCATAGGATTCTTTTCCAAACATCAGAGAGGTCAAGAAACAGGGAATGAGAAGCAGGCAGGACGGGGCTGAAAGGGAAGTTGAACCATTTTGAGAAAATGAAAGTAAAGTTTGATGAGCAACTTAATTTTCTTCCGGCATCAGAGCCAAAAAAAAAAAAAACAACAACAAACAAAGATCTTATCATTCTAAACTCAGTTCATGTTTTTGCAAGATATCTGGTTTTGGTTCAAATGTAGCAGATAAAGTTTGTGTCATACTGATGCTTTATTAAAAAAAAAAAATCTCAGGCTCTGTAGACTTTGTACCTCATAACTTACTGATATTTGGATTTTTTTTTTTTATTTGGCCATGAGTCGAGTCATAGCCATTGAGACATAAAGTTTATTATATAAATTAAGTGCAGTTGCACCCTGATAGTCAGGGTGATATCTCACTGAAATATTTATTTAGGTTACAAGGACCAGCTCAGTTGGGCTCCCAAAAATCTAATTGATGACATACATTTGTTTCTTCAGCCCTTAGAATTTGATCAAAGAATGAAGTTGATTCCATTGTGCCATTCAAGGTCAGGCTGGATTCATAAGGCTTCCAATGAATCTTGCCATAATTAGATAATATATATATAATATATAATTCTTTTTGGTCATGTGTTCTGCAGGCATTTGATAGAAATCTTGCCACCAGATGGAGCCTTCTCCCAGCGTGTTCTAAACTCAGATCTGGCGACGTACTTCAATGAGACAGAGATGGCCGAGTTGGCTGTGGATGATATTGACAGTAACAACATGTACCTACAGGATATCGGCATGGAGGATGCTACAGCTATGACCAGCTATCCCTCCACACGAGGTCAGTTTTCTCGCATGTAGCAGCTAAGAAATAATGTTTTTTGTTCAGCTTTTGAAGTGGTTGTTTTATCTTTGACTTTCCACTTAGTTTCATAAATAATGTCCAGGAATGGGAGCAGGACATTGTAGCTGTCAAAGGGGAAAGTATTTTCTGTTATTTCTACAATACACTCACAGTTTGTTTTTAAAAAAAGAGACTTTTTTCATAGCTTTGAATGAATCTGCTATTACATATCTGTCAGAAAAACAAAAACAAAAGTTCGTCTGTTGTTAATTTGAGCAAATGTACTTTACATATTTTCAGGTGATGTAGCATACAGTGGAGTCCAAATAATTCGAACTCTTCTAAATCAAATTTCTGCTTCAAATATCCCTGGAAGCTAGTTTTTTTATTTTTCCTTTCTATGTCCGTGGTAAAAAATAATCTTCATACTTCAAACTATGCTGCCCTGCTTCTCATAATTCGAATTTGGGAATTCGAAGTTTTCACATCACTAATGTGAAGATCCGAAGTTTACTTGTTGAATGGTCTGTGTTGTTGCATCACCACTGCACCATTCCAGAGTTCCCTGAAACACGCGCTGACATCTAGATCTCCCACTATTTCACAAAGAACGATGCACTATCGATTGATACATGACGTCATCCCACTGGCTGCATATGCGACGGACAAAGACTGACCAGTGACGAAACACCAAGGCCTAGTATGACTGACCCTTGAATGCAAACTCTGCCTCGGGAGACTGCCAACTGACCATAGGTTTCAGAACAACTATGAATGAACAGTATGACCGAACAATGGATAGGCCTAATAATAGCTTCATGGGCTGGCCACATCTCACACTAGTGATAGCAAGATTGTTGGTTTCGGTACATGTAATACACGTGCGCCCTCTTTCTCAACACATTGTTGGTGTTTTCGAAAGATCTAGCTTGAGGCTAGTGAAACACAGTAGTGAATGTCAATTCTTCATTGAAGCGGTGCAATCGTACTGACCAACAAGTTAGGTCTACATTGTAGTTTGTAGATCTACAGTTTGCATTCTTTAGATCTTATTCAGACCCCTTTAAATCTAAATATCAAGGCCATGCGTGTTGAAGAGAAACTCTCTCACTATAGGGATGTAATAAACTTGTTGACCAGAAACACAGAAAAACTAGCAAAAGACCTAAATCTAGCTAACATTTAGGGCAAGCTTAAGATCAGGGTAAGTAACTGGTTAATAGTTGTAGTTGTTTCATTCCATCATAGTGTAATTTGAACTTGCTTAATTCAAAGTCAGCTCTTGTTCCCTTCCACTTTGAATTAAGAGGATTCTGCTGTATATCATCTTTAAAAAAAAAAAAAATGATTTTTTTTTTTTTTTCAGGGGATACTCAGTTTCCCCATAAATGTCCGAACTATCAATTAGTGACCACTTTCTTGGATTATCAAATTGATTTGATGGTAATGGTATTCTTTGTGTTCACAGAATCCTCCTACAACATGAGTGATGTGGAAGGCCAGTTACTAGCAGTCTATGATCCGAAGTTGATCAAAGACATCCTGACTGAATTGTATGAGAATAGAGGCCTGAATGCTGTACAAATTATCTCACTAAATGAAAGGGTAAATCCACTGCACTTTATATTTCAGTATCTTCAGTTTGTTAACAAAAAACAAAAGAAAAACATTCTTTTATTATGTATGACTAATATTCATATTTTTTCTATAGCCTATAATCTTGCATAAATAATGTTAACTTATGCCTCAATTTCAGGCCCATGATGGATATCCTTTTTTTTTTTTTTTTTAAGCATATTATTTGCATTTGTTTTCAGTCTGGCTGTTGTCATGCCATGGTGTAGAATGTCATTTATTAAAAATTTATTTCATGTTTTGATGTACATTAGGTAATGATGTGACATTGGTCTTCACCTGTGTGTTTGAGGAGGAAATTTATCTGGTCTGATACAGTAGCTATGGATATTTTTGTGAAATTATTAATTCTCAAATAGTTAGCCAGAGCCAGAAGTATGTAAAATGTACTTCTTCATTCAATATAAAACATGCGGTTCTAAAGTGCAAGTAAATGATTGATTATGGAAATAATCACTGGCCACATCAAATGCATCATTCTGCATAGTTAGCTCAGAGTTGTGCTCTTGTACAGTGTTGTAATTTAAAATAAAGAATGTTGTAACAGCACAACATCGAGTCTTCAGGGGAAGTACAGACAGCATTAAAATCTGCAGCCTGTATAATTTAATTTTTGCCCATCACTCTGAAAGCAAACCACAGTACCAAATTGCGGTCACAAAACAGTGAAAGATTTTTAAGAAGAATTGATTTAGTTGTCTCGACAAAGTATTTGTTGAGCATACTAGTTTATTCTGATGAATTCTCTCTCTCTGTTTCAGTGGCAAGTTCCTAAGGAGCTGAAACAGCTGCTTGAGTCAGTGAACACAGAGAAACTGACAGAGTTTGAGCGTATCTACCTGTATGTGCTGATAGCCAAGGCTAGACACTGCATGGATCTGCGGGTGAGCCTGAATTTTTTAGCTTCATATGCACATTCACTTTCATCACGGTCATATACATAGCTTTTCTCTCTCCTAGATAGATCTATGATCTAAATCTAGTGCAAGTAATATTCAGGGATGTCAAACTTCTGACTTTAGTCGGAATTCTGACTTTTTGGTTGCCGCTGACTTGCCTACATTTGGCCGATCAACTGCCGACTTTACTGAATCTGCAAGACAGTTCCGCTTTTATAATAATTTGCAATACAAATTTCGCACGATGACGGCAATGAACCGGAAGTACAAAAGAGTTATCCTCATAGACACCTCAGGCGATAGATCTAGTCGGACTGTTGTTCAGTGGCTGTTTGAAGACCGAGATCAAAATTCGCAGTGCTTAATTCAGCACACCCAGCAAAATGCAGTCGAGTGGTCGCGTGAGAGTTGTTGATAGAAAATCAGCATATCAGAGTACTGACAACAACAAATAATATGCCCATGGTCTTTGAAAGACTAGTGTAAGAGGGCAGCCGTTCGCGATCTAGATCTAGATCTAGCCTAGATCTAACATAAAAACGCTTTATAATTATCATGACGGCAGAGTCGGCACTGCCAGTGGGAGCTTTCTAGTTCTTGGAATTTTCACTAGTTAGTTGTATAAAGTTATAGGTCTATCGCAGGATCTTGTGAAGACTTGTGACACTTCTCTCAAAACAATGACAACTTATAGCAAACGAAAACCCTAGATTCATAAGTGTCTTACGTAACCGGAGAGCGCTGTGAGAGGGGGGGGGTCGGGGGGTCAGAGGAAAATTTCCGACTTTTTTGTCAAAACAGTTTGACATCCCTGAATATTACATTTCTTTTGCTCTAAACAATAATGATGTTTTAAGTAGAATGTCAGCATACAGGCTGCCCAGCCTAAATGTAAAAAATTTTTTTATATTAATGCTTTGTTTCGAATTGAACGGATGACTGTTGAAAACTGAGCTAGACTACTGATAAAACTACTGATTTGAATTTTTTAAGGTTGGCAGCTTTGCATTGTCCACTAGGTTGGCAGCTCTGCATTGTCCACTAAGTCTCATAGTATTTTATACAGTCAGGCAATTGTTGCTGCCATTGTTGGTGTTTGATTCATTGTTTTATAAAATCTTCAAAAAAAAATACAATAGTCTCAGTACGTGTTTTATGTTCACAATAACATTTAAAGTAGCAATAATCTTAATTTACCTTTGAAACATCTGAGCATTGCAAATAATCCTGTCAGAGACTATTTGTTCGACTGTTGGATTACTTATATATGCTCTTGAGAAAGTAAAACTACTCATATCTTCCTCTTGGGCTTGCAAATGTGTAGCTATCTTTGTCTTTAATTTTTTCACCCACTGTTCCCATTATCTTTATGCCAAGTAGTTTATGAGCAGTTTTCTTGAGCCCATGATGTCATTTCCAAATTTTGGAGTTCATATAGAAAGCTAGCATTCTTCAAAATTATCAATATGGTTTGCTTTAAAAGATTGTAATGTCATAGTGAATACTAAATATTGCAGAAACATTTCCCTGAAATTTTCAGATCTTTGAAAGAGCTCGCCAGCTGTTCCGGGTGGCGGAATCCATCCTTTCAGACTTGTCCTATGTGACAGCCAAACATGTGAGATGGCAGATTCTCCTGGCAGAATTGAGCCAGTTTTCTTTCAATCAGATGTTGAATGATGAACTGAGCATGCCAGATTTGGTCATGCAGTGCAAACAGTGCTTAACTCTCATTAGGCTTGGGCAAGGTAAGCAGTCAGTGTTTGAGGAGTTAGCCAATGCACCTTGGCTCAATACTGTTTCCTAGAAAATTTCCATTTCAAAGAATATTACAATATGGTTATCAGAGCATTACAATATCTCATATAGGACCTAACTTGCTGATTTTAATGTAGTTTTTGGAGCATAATGTGATACAGTAGGTTATCATTTGGTAAAGTTGTGGAATTTTATGTTTTTATTTAAATAGTGGGGAATAATTAAATTGTGGTGAAAAAAAAAAAAAAGATTTTGTCAGATTGGGGTTGCAGGTGGATGGGTAGATTGTTAGGTGCAGAGGCCCAACCACTTACAAAATGAATTGTTTGTTCTGTTTCAGACATAACTCCTAGCATAGAGGTTGTGGAACACTGCACAGCCTTCCTGTGTAACATTGGTGAATGGCAATATCTCTCAGACCTCAACAATACGGCTGATGGTTTCATAGAGGTAAGAAGAGATAGCAACTTGGTGAGGTGAAAAGTGATTTTAAGTGAATGTGGTGAGATCTGTTTCAAAATTGCAAGAAGCAACTGGACAAGTAAGGGAAGACTTGATTGGTGGTGGAAATGTACAAGGCAAGCAAACACAACTAAATGGACTAAAAACACAGTTCACAATTTTTTTGCTACTGGGCTTTAGTTAGGCTGTGATTAGTGTGATTATGTAAATACCTAATTAAAATTAAAAAAAAAAAAATCTTTGAAAACATGTGGATTTAGGGTTTTTGTTTTTCATCTACCCATTTTACTGACTCTTTGTGCCTCTGTTTTTCTTCATTGTCATTTTGGAGAACAAAAATATATGTATTGAAACAATTAATAAGTGCAATGTCACAACTGATGCACTTTATGAAATAATTTTAATTTGGTTTTGTTTTTATTGTTTGTTATTTTGCTCAGTTCTCTCGACTGATGGCCTCTCTTGTGAAAGACATTCTGCAGAAGAAAAATGTGCGGAAACAAGGGAGAGAGCTCTGGGATGCAGTGTTAGGCATTTATCAGCCAGGTAAACTGGTAACTGACATTTAAAACAAGTTCTCAGTTATATGAGTATGTGGAATTGATAGATCAGATATGGAAGTATTGAAATCCGTCAAGATCTCAAAACTGGTATTTTAAAAGGAAAATAGTGGGAAACCCCTTCTCTGTAGACCTGCATATTCCCTTAAATCTAGCTTTTTTTTTTTTTTTTTCAGATCATACAGATATACTTAAAATGAGATGCAATTTAGATTTTGTCATTGACAGAGCAGTGTTTGGGTTATGTTATTTTAGTTATTTTAAAGTCTTCTCATAATTTTGTCATTGCAATTATCGAATTTGTTGCTGTAAAGTCTGTAATTGTAGTGTGTTAAAGGCTTAAAATATAATTTTTTCTGAGTCAGCTTTATAAACCTTTTGCTACAGCTGATTCACGAATCACCCGAATGTTGTTGTAACTTTTTTTTTTTTTTTTTTAGATATTGTTACATCATATAAAGAAGGTAAAATATTTACAGTTTGTAATTAATGTTGTTACATTCGTAAGCTGGTAACTGACATTTAAATCAAGCTTTTTTTTTTTTTTTTCATAGATCATACAGATGTACGTAAAATGAAATGCAATTTAAATTTTGTGATTGACAAAGCAGTGTTTGGGTTTTGTTATTTTAAAATCTCATAATTAATGTTATTGCAATTATCAGTATCTAATTATTACTGTAAAACCTCTGTCTTGTATCATGTTAAGGCTTAAAATATAATTTTTTCCTAGTCAGCATTATAAACCTTTTGCTACAGCTGACTCACCAATCGCCTGAATATTGTTGTAACTGTTTTTGTTTTTTTGTAGATATTGTTACATCATATAAAGAAGGGAAAATATTCAGAGTCTATAATTAATTTCGTTGTATCTGTACTCTCATTATTCATGATTTTATTAGAGGTGAACTTAGCTGGACTGTCATCTGTGCCCATGATACTTTCGATATGCGTCCAGATATTGTTTGATGTCAATATTTGTTTTATCTATAAATGTTTAATTGATGTTGTGGTAGTTGAGCATTTCATATTTACTTATTTGTATTTTTTTGTTCGTCAGGGAATGCAAAACGACCACAGACAACACGAGACAGTGCAATGAGACGGGATCAACAATATGGCATTCTGCCACGGAATTTGTTCACGAGTTTTGTGCAAAAAATCAAAGAGCCCACTATCCTCTCCATCCTCATCTCACTGTTTGCCAAACTGTTCAGTATATTGAAAGATGATATCAGCAGTGAGATTAGCACAGAGTATCTCTACTTGTGGCCCACTGCTATTGGCATGCCCATTGGCACAGTATCGTCTGTGGAAGAGACACTCAAGATGTTACTTGACCACAGCCTGAGAGTGGACCCAACTCAGCCCCTGTGGTTGAAGACTCAAGCTGATATTTACTTTGTGGAAGGTCAGCATTCCACTGCCATGAAGTTTTACCTGGAAGCTGGAGTTGTGGCCACTGATTTCTTCACCTGTCCGGTTCCACGGTCCATATATGACGACAGTGTTTTCCGGCGAATGATCAAATGCTGCTCTTATATTCAGTGTCACACACAAGTGGCAGTTCTGTGTCAGTATTTAGATGAAGTGGATTACAACACAGCTTTCAAAGCTTTACAAGAGAGAAATGTGTATGATGCTATGGATGCATATTACTGCTGCATATGGGATGTCAGCATTCTGGAGTTCTTGGTACATTTGCACACACGGAAAGGTGAAATGGACAAACGTCAGGCTGCATTACGAGCACTCAGTCAGATGGATCTCAATTCCAACAACCCAGATCAGATACAGAAAAGGGCTGTGCATGTCCGCAAAACAAAGTTCCTCAGAGCACTAGCCAAACAGTACCTTGGCTGAAAGAGGAATTGCATTTTTAATTGTCATTTGAAGCATGTAAACTCAGAGAGGGGTTTCATTACTTTTTTTTCGAATGTGTAAAATGTAGAAAAGAACATACTAACTTTGGTCTCATAAGGGTAGAAATATCAACAAACAGTTGTAGCAAAAAAACTGTCAGCTTAATTTTTGCCAGTGAGAGATACACTCTTAAATTTCTTGTGAATTGAAGTTTTTTCTCGACATGAAAGTGTATACCTCAGGCATGAGATGCTCCCAGGTTACACACATGTGATATTCTAAGTTCAGAAAGATGTCCAGTTATCGTAGTACAGTGGTCTCTGCCTAAGAACCTGGTCGTTGGGAGACAAAAAAAGCTGGTTCTTAGGCGGACGGGTTCTTAGGCGAAATGAAAAGTTACGCAACCCATATGACGACAGATTGTCTTTACAACTATAATTAGTTGATCATTACCGTTAGTTAAAGACCTATCTATGCAGATAAGCACAGCCT